>APFE030867863.1:0-16141 GCA_000404065.3 Pinus taeda
ACCTCGTACATTGGTGTAAGCCTTCAATGATGTTTTTGCCGATGCCCGACCTTGGATTGACCAATATTTTCGATAAGGGCTGAGTGTCGTGAATGGAATTGTTGTAGTTGTTCCTGTAGTTGGTGGAGTAACTACAGAGGGCAATTTATCTTCAGCTGATGAGGAGCTAGACTGGGATGTACCTGCTTGTGCATGTAGTAGCATCGATGCGTCCCTCGTCAATGCTGCTGAGCGCAGCACAACTTCAAGCTCAACAACTCGGATGGACCTTATGTAAACAAATGAGAAATGAATTAATGAAGATTCCATTTTCCTTCTTTAAATGCAAGAAGCATTTAGAAGGGAAAAATTAAAAGAGGGTAAATTCAAATGGTGGGCCTTACGAGGAGTTTTGGAGCACTGTGCAAGCTGCTTTTTTAAGTAGAATTATCGAGTCAATTTGGATGTCTCCAGATACAACCTGTGGGCCATATGCGGATGGTAGCAAAGTCTTAAGTTGATGTGTTCCATCAGATAGAGTGATATGGAAGTGCGAGGATGTTGTTTTTAATGAGGTTACAGAACCAACATCGATTATCTGAAGAAGTGGCATTCGTTGTCAAGGCTGTCTCCATAATATTAATAGGAGGTTTCTTTTTCCTGTGATAGGAGTACCTGCAATGCATCAATTTCACAACAACACAAAATCCTAGTCAAAGAAGATGTGATGTGAATGCAGATTCTAATCTAAGAAGGCTAACTTTTGATGGTGAAACAATAATAAGGGCACAACCTAGATGTGGAGGAGAACAACCTCTCGTATTAACCACCCAAGGTAGACCACATTAACAAAAGTGCATGTTAATCAGATTCAATACTGTCAAAACATTATTGAAATAGGAACATTTGCCAGCCATTACTGATACTGATCCTTTCTTGAATACTTTGTTTGCACATTACATGTGATCTTCTAGGAAAAATCCACACGTTTTTTACACAACGTACAACCCATTAAGAGATGTGTTTAAAGCAAGGCAATTGCCATATATTTCGCTCACTTAATTTACCCTTTGCAGGAATGAAATGGATATCCCTTCATAGTATTTTTTGCATAATTTATACTTATCTGTGCACTCTAGGGCATGTCTGCCTAAAACTATACATTTCTTGTAAACCTACGCTATATGGTATTAAGAGATGTGTCTCAAGAGATGTGTTGAAATATGGGTAACAGGTTTCAGTCATCAATGTAAAAGAGGCATTCGGTTCCCATATCAAACAAAGCTGAAATACAAAATATAAAACCCACCATCCAAAGTAAGTATGAGAGTTTTCCTTTACATACACACTCAATAACTCTTGCTCACACTTCTGGTGGGCTCCTCTCCAACTCGAGGGGGGGGGTTCTTCCCAAACAATCAGATTGCTAAGGCTATCGAATGAACACAGAAGGTGAATTTTGAATAGTAATCCTTAACGAAATGGGTGACGATAGTACACTGGATCAATGGGTGAGGGAAAGGAATATGAAGGTAAAATCCTCATTCTGCTATATAATTTCTCTCTCCTGTAATTTATTTTATGTTCTGCTCATCCTCAAATCCTCACCTATCAAGTGTTATAGCTTTTTCTGTGAAAGCCTTTTTTGGAATCTTCCTCCCCAACACCTTGTGATGACTCCTGTGTTAGCACATTGGAGCTCTCAATTGGTAAAAGATGATGCCTTGAGCTCTCAATTGGTAAGAGTTGTTGCATTAAGTCAGATTGAATGATGATGGGAAAATAATTTAGAACAACAACAACATATCAGTCAATAATCTCTTCTATAATTGGGGAAAGGATGCCTCTTAGAAATTCAAGATAACGTGGCACCATGTTGCAGGATATGAGGAATCTCATAAGCTTTATGTAGGAGTGAAGACTATGATCAATGAGTTCTAAAACTATAAACTTCTAAGGAACCAAGAAAACTCACAAGCCAAAGAACTCCTACATTGTTGACTGCACCTACTTTTTCTTCAATCCACTTAGGTCACACCTTTTAGCTATTTTATTTTTGCTTGAATTACAACGGTATTTTTTTATTACAAAAATAGTATATGAAGCAAGGTAAAATCCTCAAGACCAAGTGCCTAATCACACCTTGGGAAATGGAGTCAAGGGAGCATTGATCAAACAGGGAAAGTGCATGCAAATTTAAGGCAATATGGGTTGCTATCCATGGCACAAATCAACCAGTTTGCTAATTTTCATTACAGAAAACTACCTTGGAAGGCTACAGGGGCCATACCTAAGCATTTGTCATGAATGTGTCATTATGTTAACCTAGCGAGAAATTGGTTTATTATAGCAAACAAGTGATTTTATTATCTCTACCCACATTGCACACACAGGAATTCTGAAAAATTATTACAGTAATTAATGAACTTGTATTAGTTCAGAAATCTTAGAAATTGTGCCACATAATTTAGCCCAGATTTCTCTCTCAGTTGTATGGCCTCCTTGGAAATTATGCCACTTCAATAAACAACCCCTGAACAGCCTCGATCTGCGTGCATCAGATGTGATCCAAAATCTATACTTGTGCACCCTTGTATGGCATGTACAACCTCACATATGCACCCAACTACCTTGGGGATTGTGCAGCTGCATGGCTCCTACAAATGATTGCCTAAAGATGCATGCAACGAGAATAATTTGGCCTTCATTCTGCTATATAATTTTTCTCTCCTGTAATTTATTTTGTGTTTTGCTCAGCCTCAAATCCTTACCTGTCAAGTGTTATAGCTTTTTCTGTGAAAGCCTTTTTTGGAATCTTCCTCCCCAACACCTTGTGATGACTCCTGTGTTAGCACATTGGAGCTCTCAATTGGTAAAAAATGATGCCTTGAGCTCGCAATTGGTAAGAGTTGTTGCATTAAGTCAGATTGAATGATGATGGGAAAATAATTTAGAACGACAACAACATATCAGTCAATAAGCTCTTCTATAATTGGGGAAAGGATGCTTCTTAGAAATTCAAGATAACATGGCACCATGTTGCAGGATCAATGATCAATGAGTTCTAAAACTATAAACTTCTAAGGAACCAAGAAAACTCACAAGCCAAAGAACTCCTACATTGTAGACTGCACCTACTTTTTCTTCAATCCACTTAGGTCACACCTTTTAGCTATTTTATTTTTGGTTGAATTACAACGGTATTTTTTTATTACAAAAATAATATATGAAGCAAAAGCTTTTCCAGAACCCTTGATCCATAAATTTTGGAATTGTAGACCTCTTACCGGAGGTGAAAAACATAGAATTATAACATAGAATTATAGACCTCTTATGGGAGGTGAGAAACAAAGCCAAAATAGAAAAGTCCATTCACATGTTGTCTACATGGATCCAAACAACACAAAAATCAAAATCCTTTACACGAACCCTGCTGGTGGTTCTTAGCCTACCCAAAAACTGTAGTCATGATACATCAGTATTCAATATAGATATTAAAACTTTGTTGCTTGAACAGTGAAAACATTTCGGATATTCAATTAAAGAATTGATGAACGATTTTACCTGACCAATCCATGTCCTAAAACCAACCCTTTGCATGTTCTTTCCAAAATTTGAAGAATGGACAGTTACAATTACAAATAAATTATATCAGGACGATGTTTCAAATGGGAAGTTGCTCAGGTCATGAATAACAAGTCTCAATGATGTGTTCAATTATGCATCTCGGCATCATGAACCTTCCATAACTACTTTTATTTCTATCCCCTCAATTAAAATCTTGGAGAAATTAAAGTTGCAAAGGCCGTGCTGCAAACAATGTACTTCCTTGCAACAGATCAAAGGCATTCCTCTTTTGGAAACCAATATAATGGGATCAACAAACCCCCAGGCAGAGAGAGCATTCTCCATCAAGCTATGGCCTCCAAGTGAGAGCACTCGCCTGATGCTAGTAGAACGCATGATTGGTAATCTATTTTTAGTTTCATTCTTTTCTAGAAAATATGGTCTCCTAAGCATAGAAAAAGTTGCGGAAAATGTGAATAGAATCAAAGAGACAACATTTCTTGTTGCAAATGGCCATGAAGCCAAGGAACCCAGTTCAGATGATAGGTCCAAAGTGCAACTTCATTCAAGCGAATCTAGTAGACTCATGCTAGAGGCCCTTAAGCGAGGACCCACAAGCCAGAAACAAGAACATTAAGTGAATTCATGGTGAAAAATTATAAAATGCAGCAGAAATTGGAATATGTAGACATAGATAGCGAGAATTCACAACAAACATTCAATTGTAGATTCATAAACAGAGACAAAACCCCTATTCGGAGTTGGGCGCAGTCAGCAAGGAAAGGGAAACAAAGTAGTTGAAGAATGAGCTGACCTAGAAGAAATGATATTGTGCAGATGTTTTCTAAACAACAGCGCGGGCTCATGATTTCCAGCTCCATTCTTCATTCGTGAGATTATCGAACCAGGCTCCTCTATCAATTTGAACATTGCTACACTGTGTGAGATTGATCCAAGCTGTGGGTAGTTTGTGAAATTGATGTCGGTAGGTTGATCCATGAAGGCTGTCAGTAAGGTCATGGAAGCAGGAAAACCGCAGAACAGTTGATCGTGCCAGAACAGATGTGGGTTTTTGGGAGTAATGAGCAATAATGGATCTCGTTTTTTCTCCGATTTATGCTCGATTGTGTCTTTGTTTCGGTGGGTATAGGATCTAACAAAAATCTTGCAGCATCCTATTAGCGCGCCAACTTCGGGCAGCCTGAACGCCGCCTGTCAACACTGGATGCTGCCCGGGATTAACCCCCAACGCCTCTTCCTGCTCTCCCCTTCCCGTTCGTCAACAGAACCGCACAGATATGTTAAGGATCTGCCTATGCCTACTTCTGACCTTACACAACCATACAAGAAGCTTTCTGATCTTACTAAACCATATAAGAAGCTTTGTTTTCATAGCCCATAACTGGGCAAAAGCAGGACAAACTTTTATTGAAACTGCTATATTTTCTCGATCTGTTGAAAACCGCTATCTAATCTTAGTCTGTTGAAGCCAACCTCGAATACTCACACAAATTGGTTAAGGTACTCATCGACAGTGGTGTATTTCACATCATGGTACAACTGACTGCCCTCCACTCCGCCCGACGCCAGGTGTCAGCTTGAGAACGAAAGGGACCCAACGCCAGGTGTCAGCTTGAGAATGAAAGGGACGACGAAAGTCCCTTTCAAAGGAAGGCCTATCGGCCTAACTATGAACACAAATTTTGTTGAAAATTGAATATTTACAAAGGGAGAAGGGGTTACCTCCTCAATTGAAGAATTTTTTCAAGATAAGGCCATTAACAGCAAGAGACTCTCTCTTACCTGATAGATCTTGCAATATGAAAGTAGAATGGCCTATCTTCTCGTTGATTTGAAATGGTTCGAGCCACATTTTCTGGAACTTAGTGTGTTTTCCTTTATCCTTATGGGATTTGTCCCATTCCAAAACTAGATCACCAACTTGTAATTGTTTTGAATTGGATTAAGTTGAACCAAAATATGACTCGATAATTTGTTGATGTTTTGCATGTATAATTCTAGCTTTTTCCCTTTCTTCTTCTAATTTTAAAATTTGATCATGTCTTAGTTGAATAGAAGATGAGGGACTTTCTTCAATAAACTACACTAAGGCTAGAGATGGAAGTAATAAATTGGTTGGTATGATAGCTTCCTTTCCATATACTAGATTAAATGGATAAGTACCTATGGAAGCCTTCTGTGTTATTCTGTCAGCCGATAGTGCAAATATCAAATATTTATGCCAGTTTTTATGATTTTGCTCAATAGTTCGCTTAATGATTTTGACGAGATTTTTATTGGTGGATTCTGCTAAACCATTAACTTGGGGATAGTAATTCGCAGAATATTTCAATTTAAACCCTCTTCTAATAGCGAACTCAAACATAGAATTTCCAGAGAAATAAGATGCATTATCGAAAACAAGAGCGTTTGGGACACCAAACTTGGTAATAATGAATTGATCTATGAACTCTATAATTGCTTTAGAGTTTCTTGTCTTTAGAGGAATTGCTTCAACCCATTTAGTAAAGTAATCAGTAGTAGTAAGGATATACTTATGTTGTTTGGATGATTGTGGAGTGATTTCCCCAATGATATCCAATCCCCATTGCTCGAAAGGTTGTTCAATGTTGACTGTTTGCAAAGGGAAAGCTGGTTTTCTTTGTCTTCCACTAGAGATTTGACAACTTTGGTATTTCCTTACATATTCGTGAGTATCTCTGAACAGGGTGGGTCAATAATATCCAACATGAATGATTTTGTGGGTTGTTGTATCACCTCCAAAATGTCCTCCTGCTAGTCCGTCATGTAGCTCCTGCAAAACTTTTTGCGCTTCAGGTTTTTCTAGGCATCTTAATAAAATTGAATCATAATTCTGCCTAAAAAGTACATCATCTACAACTATGAAGTTTTTCGCTTTTAATCTAATGGCACGTTTATTTTTATAGGAAAGATTAGAAGGTGCGTATCCATTTTTTAAATAGAAAATCAGATCTACATATTGTGATTCAGGATCTATGATACTTATCTGATTGATTTCTTCAGTGTGTTTCGTACCTTCTGATTCTTGAATGTTGGATGCTCTTGCTAATAACCTACAAAAATCTTGGCCTCTGTCAATCTTTACTCGCTTGATTTTTAAGTCATATTCTTGTAATGTTGTGACCCAATTTGCCCTTTTTTCTCCTAATTCCCTTTGAATTAGTAATTGTCTTACTACTGAAAAAGGAACTATAACTTTTGTGTGAGCTTTTAAAAGGAAGGGTCTATAGTGTTTTACGGATTTGTACACAACAAAGGCTTGTTTTTCAACTTCCGAATAATTAAGTTCAACACCTTGAAGATTTGAACTGTAAAATGAAATTGGTGCCTCGAAGTTTTGATCATTAATCTGAGCCAGCACTGCTGCATAAGATGAGGTGGATGCGAGAGTATACAGTATGAAATGACTTGAAAAATTGGGAGTGCTTAAAGCAGGGGTGTTAATTATTGATTGTTTGATAGAATCAAATGCCTCTTTTTCTGCAGATCCCCATCTAGACACCGAATTTTTCTTAATCATTGTTTGCAATGGTAAAATAATCTGGGAAAAATCTACAATGAATCATTTAACAAAGTTAATTTGACCCAAAAATGACTGCATGGATTTTTTGTTATGAGGGAATGGAATATCAGAAATCTCTTTAATTCTATTTGGATCAATATAAATAGCATCTTTGGAAACAATGAATCCCAAGAGCTTTCCTTGATTAAGAGCAAAAAAGGACTTTTTTAGATTGAGTGAGATACCATACTTTCTGTAGCGTTCAAAGATTTGTTTTAAATCATGTAAATGATTAGACCTCTTCTTGGAAAATACAGTAATATCATCTAAATAGACAACTATTGTTTTATTGATCAAGCCTTTGAATGTTATATCCATTGCTCTTTGGTATTTAGCTCCTACATTGATAAGTCCAAAAGGCATTTTTGGTAAGCATAAGTTCCCCATTTAGTTATGAAGGTAGTTTTAAGCCTGTCATCAGGATGGACCAAAATCTGGTTATATCCTGAAAAACCATCTAAAAAGGACATTAACTTAGAACCAGCTACTGAATGGAGTATCTACTCCATGGTAGGTAAAGGGAAGTTATCTTTTTGGCTTGCTTTATTAAGATTTCTGAAATCTATGCAAATCCTGATGTTGCCATTTTTCTTTCTAACAGGCACCATATTGGAGACCCAGTTTTAATGTCTGATAGGAAAAATGATCTTAGCCTTCAAGAGTTTATTTATTTTGGTTTTTATTTGACTCTCTAGGTTAGGATGAATTTTCCTTAACTTTTGTTGGACTGGTTTTTGTTCAGAAAGCATTGGAATAGTATGTTGAATGATCGATGCATCGTATGTTTTCAAATCATCACATTTCCAAGCAAAGACATATTTATTTTTTCGTAATAACCTAATGAATGTTGTTCTCTTTTCCAAAGAAAGTCCTAATCCCAAATTGATGTTTCGAGGGTTTTCCTCAGTACCTAGGTTTATCAATTCAAATCTTAAAGTGGAACTCTGGAGCTTTGAATTGGTCACCTATTTAAACCTGTCTTTAATATCATAAAGACCTTCTAGCTTAACCGTTGGTTTTGGTATTGAGTTTTCTTCTTGCTTTTCCTTCATTTGAAGGTCATGATTACTTTCATCAATGATTTGATCATGATAGGACTTGTCGGAAGTCAAGAAATTTAAAATGTCTTCGTCATGATTGAACACTCGCCAATTGGTGACATTGTCGGGTATTGATGGTCTAAAAATTAACTCTACTGAAAATCTGTCTGGGCTGTAATCTTTGGAAGGTAGGAGTTTAGAAGCAACATTAGCTAGCGAGTCTGCTGCTACATTCTGGGATCTAGGGATAGGAGAAATATTGAATGCTAAAAATTGAGATATGAGTTCCTGCACCAAAGGCTGATAGTGTTTGCGATGACTAGAAAGACAGTGAATTGTATTTCTAACTTGTTTTATGGCAATTTTTGAATCACCAAACACTTTCAAATATTGAACTTTAAGACCAACTGCTTTGTGTAGTCCTTGAACTAAGGCCTCATATTCAGTCGTATTATTTGTGCATTCAAATTCCAATCTACTGATAACATAGTTTTTTCTCCTTTAGGGCTAACTAAAATACACCCTGCTCTTGCACCTTCACTAGATTTAGACCCATCAAAGTATAGTGACCAAAATAAAGAATTATCAGCAATTTTATTCACAGTTTCCTCAGAAATATTGACACATCTTGATCTATCGGTTTGTGAAAAAATTTCAATTTGGGATGTGAAATTATTTACTGAGAAAGGAGATGGTTGGGCAGTGAAATTGCCAAAGAATGATTCAAAAGAGTAATTCCCCAAAATATTGTTATTGAATGCTATTGGTTGATTCTCCTGTTCAAATTCAGTGACATTATTGGTCATATGTTTCTCCTGATCGATTTCGATTTGATTTGGATTTCCTTTATAGGGTAGCCACATATGGGACCAATCGGTAGAAATATAATCGTGGAGTTTCTCACACCAATCCCTACTCAAAATTAAAACATAAAATTTAGGTATAACGGCAATTAAAATATCAATTGTCTGAACCACTCGTGGAGCAGCTGATAACCTGATAGTTAGAGAGTTGATTTCCCCTAAAACCTGGACCTTGTTTCTATCCAACTGTACGATATGAATTTCAGACTTTTGGGGTTCAATGTTCAGTTTGGAACAAACTGAAGCTGGCATTATGTTAGAGGATGCCTCTGAGTCAATAAAACAGTTGTGTATATTTCTATTATAGATCTCATAGGTCAAGAGAAAATGGGGAGTATGAGAATTTGACCTATCTCCGATTAAAATTGCATCAGTAGCTTCGACTCTACCAGGGGCGGTTGACTTGAATCATTTGCAGCTTTGGAGAACACAGCATTAGGAAGAGGTGAAGAAGGTACTGCATTTAGTTCCTTAAGAAGTAATTTCTATTGATGTTTGAGTTTGTTAAGTTCAAACATAGTAATGTAGGCCTTTGTCTTCTTCATATCATCAATAATATTGTAATCCATTGAATTCGATACTACCAACGTCTTAGATGTTGAAGGTATGTTTGAGGATGATGGTTGATTTTGGGATGTTATCACCGCATATTTCTTTGTGGGCACCTTTTCTTTTATAGTAATGGTACCTGTACTCCTTTTCTTTGAAATTGACTGAACAGGTTCAGGAGTACCTTTACTCCTGGTAGTTATAGGGAAAGTTTCTTGTTCATTTTCTGTATCGGAGTTAGGTAAAATGAAGTCCCACATCCCATGGCATTCGACAATCTCCTCTTCTTCGGGTTCATCAGATGGTAAGAATATTTCATATTCTTCTTCCTCTTCAGGATTTGAGTCTGCATTAGATATAGCATTTGGTGGTTTTGACTCAGGTTTCTTAAAATTTCTAAATGGCCTCTTTGTTGAAGTTTCAGCTACTTGTTTTTTGATTTCAACCATTTCATTTGACATAGTCTTGAGGACCTTTTGTAGACCCTCCATATCATATGGATCTTTAGGGGTTTTCTTCTTTGAATCATCTTTAAAAGAAACTTTTTTATATTTTCTATCTTCAAGAGTAGCTTTCTTTTCTAACACAATAATGCGTTTCTCTACAGCAAGTGCTTCTTTCATGTTTTCAGCTAAAGTTGGTTTTGCAGCTTTATCTACAAAAATGGCTATATTGGAAGGTAGGGTTGTTATATACCATTCACATCTGATTTTCTCACTTGGCTTAGAGTCGGTTGGAATCTTATTCAAGAGTTTATTGATCGCGATTTAAAATCTTTGATAGGTTCTCTAGATTCTATCCTAAGATTCGGAAGATCGTTGATTATTGTTCCAGCTGGTAATGGATCCAAAGGGTAGGGAAAAATACCAAGACCTAGCTGATCCTTGTAAAGTATAAGGGAAAAGCCTAACGACAACATCTTCCTGTGTCACTCCTTTTAAATTAACTGATAACATGAAATTTTTAATATGTTCTTCTAATGTTCCAGCATCTGGATTAAATTTTCGAAACCATTTTTCAGGAGAATCTGGTAATGGATGTAATGGTGTAGGCATAGTGACCGCACCAGGACTATTCAATGGATTATGAGCCATCATAGAACTAATAACAATTGATATTGCCGATGAAATTCCAGGTGTTTAGGGAGGAGTTGGTATTGAATATTGAATAGGTTGGGATGTTGAAGTTGGTGATCCAAGTATTTCGGCTCTTGGTGATTAGGACCAGACACCAAAATACAAGAAAATGAATAATAAGAGTCTTCCAAAAATAGACTGGGATAATTACACCCCAGGTCTACTAGTGAACGTATCAGAGGAAGTTACTCTGACCTCTAAACAACAGCCTCTGCTAGTGCAATCCCCCAAGCTTCGCAAGGGTGCCCTCTAAAAGTACCGTTGAAAGTGATGCAATGTCAACCTCATGTGCCATGGGTTCCCCTCCACAACCACCTGTGTAGCTCCCTAGGATAGGAAACTAAAGATACCAACTCATGTCAGAAGCTGGGCAAAACAGTTGTGAGGTAAGATCTGACAAGTAAGAGAGGGTGTATCTCTTGTCCTTATCCTCAAAAACCCTCGTGCTTAACTCCCATTTATGGAGCTTTCCCGGTCTCCCTAACGCTATTGGATTTTCACTCTTTATTCAAACTTCTACGTTTGACAATCTAGAGTGACCTTGGAGAGTTTACTTTCCTCTTACCTAATCCAAGGCCCTAAACAAGCTAAAACTTGTTGGTGTACTTATTGACAATATAAAAAGTTCTAGTTTATTTTATTAGCGCTTGATTTTAAGTGGTTGTTGTTTTTAAGTAAAAGGGACAATACGGAAGTGAAACTGATGGTGTTCGTTGATGCAGAAGAAATTAGTGAAAAACTAACTTATATGCAATGCAATTGTTTGTTCTTTAATGAAAAGTAACTTCTACTTGGGTTCTAAGAAACTTCTATTAAAGCAATAAACTTTTTCCTTTTCTTTTCTTGTAACAAACTTTACACTCACAAAAACTAAAAAACTATTGATGCTCTAATGACGCGAAACTACCCTAATGAAAAGTGTACATGATGATGAGAAAATTCTAGATTACTCTAAAAAGAAAATGAAAGTAATTTGTTTTATAATCCAACTTAAGTGTTTTTAAAGGAATAAGAATTTTGAACACAAAATCTTTCCCAAAACAAGAAGGACTAAACACAAAGATCCCAAATCGCTCTCAAAAACCAAAAGAAACCGAACACAAATCCAGCAAAGAAAGCAAAAACTATGTTTTGAACGACTTTTCTTTCTTCAAAAAAGAAATAAAAGAAACTTTTCAATAGTACTCAAAATGCTACCAAAGACTCAACGACCGAAAGCAAATCACAAGAAAACTTTGCAAGTTGTCAATTCAACATGAATGAAAACTTAACAAAATAGATGTTTCAAGATTCACTAAACAATCCAAAAGCAGCAAAAGGAGGTTTAAGACACTGATCAAGAAATCAGGAAAGGCACACTTTCAAACTTGTCAACAAAAACTTTCGAAAAGCAAGAAGAAGTGAATGGCCACAAACTTAACGGGAAGCAAAGCAAGCAAACCATAAAAATGAAGTTTGACACAAAGATTGTAAGCAATCTTCTATTCCGGAAAACTGGAACAATCAAGAGCCTCGACAAGAAGCCTTGTGTGTTGAAACACAAATGATAACGCTCACTGTAAAGAAACCCGAGACCAAAAACTCTTCAAAGCAAGAGAGAACTTGAAACAGTAGGCTCACTGAAAAACTAAAATCTGAAAACAGAAACTAACCACTCAGGAAGCACACAGGCCAAGAAACAAATCTTTCCAGATAAAAAGACTTGAAAAAATATGCAAAACAAATGTATACGTGATTGTCTCTCTACACTGTAGGTTTTAACCTCGTACAGAAATTACCTGCATACGAATTCTAAAACACAGAAAATAAACAATATGAGAGCATAACACATAAAACACATATACATAGAGATTTTCCCTGGATCCCAAAACCAAGACTACTAGCTTGATTTTTCATTATATTCCTTTCAATGTTACAATACATATGTATACATGTCGAAGCATCTAATACCATGGACTGAAATCGATCGCGTCCAAAGCCATGGACTGAAAACCATAGGGTGGTTCACCCAACCTAATATAGGGTCCAAAGAAAATTTCCCGAGGCGCTGGAGACCCCGTAGAGGGGGGCTACCCACCCCCCTCAAACCCCATGGATAGGGGGGGCTGTCGCCCCCCCCCCTTTCACCCCCCCGTTGCGCAATCAGCGCAATGAAGGGGGGGCCCTACCCCCCCTCTAACCCCACGGTTCAGTACGTAGGGTTAGTCATGGAAAGAATATAACAAAACCAAACATTCTCCCACTTTTTGTTTTCTTTCCATTGGGGGCCACAAGAGAGCTTAGTCATTTTTCCAGCCCTGAAACACCTGTTGTTTCTCTACACCAGGAGAACTTCTCAGAGCTCACATATTTTGTCAATGCATCTACAATATTCTTCAAAGTGTCACCTTTACTAGCAACACCTTTTTGTATTCTATCATATCCCTCACAAAGTGATACTAAACATCAATGTGCTTTGTCTTTGAATGGTAAGCAGGGTTCTTTGCCAAGAAAATTGCTTTGGCTGTCCCAGTCTATCCTTATATCTCCCTATACTAACCCCATACTTGAGTCTTGAACACAATCTCTGCAACCAAACTGCTTCCTTGCTTGCATGAGTGGTTGCCATGCATTCTTCCTCTATAGTAAATAGTGCCACTACAGATTTTTTTTACTCATCCAACTAACTTCACCTCCAAATAGGTTAAGCACATACCCACTTGTAGATCTTACCTGATCCAAATCTCCAGCCAAGTCTGCATCAACAAAGCCACGAATATCCAACACTCTATCCAATCCTGGTCTTCCTTGGTAGCACATACCATAATCACTAGTGCCACGCAAATACCTGAAAACTTGCTTCGCTATTGTCCAGTGCTCCATCCCTGGTTTTGACATAAACTTGCTCAATACTCCCACTGCATGTGCAATGTTTGGTCTAGTATAGACCATTGCATACATCAGGCTACCGACTACACTTGCATATGGAACATGGGACATATCCTCTTCCTCTTCTTGTGTCTTGGGACACTGTTCAACAAATAACTTTACACCTACAAGAATAGGAACCTTCACCAGTTTATTGTCCTGCATATTAAACCTCTGCAGTATTGTCTCAATGTACTTCCTCTAGTTTAACTAGAGCTTCCTCTTTTCCCAATCACTTTTAATTTCCATGCACAAAATATAGTTTGCAGAACCAAGATCTTTCATGTCGAATTCGGAGGACAATTGGGTCTTCAAATCTTGGATAATTTCTTTGTCATTTCCAACCAGCAACATATCATCCACATACAAGACCAGATAAATAACATGGTCACCAATTAATTTAAAATACACACAGTGATCTGCTTTGCTTCTATTGAAGCCAAGTCCCCGTATAAATGTATTAAATTTCTAATACCACATCCTTGGTGATTGTTTTAACCCATACAGAGACTTGTTTAACTTGCATATCAATTCTTTCTTACCCTTCACTACAAAGCCTTCAAGTTGCTTCATGTATATCTCCTCTTCTAGATTCCCATGAAGAAATGTTGTCTTCACTTCCATCTGTTCTAACTCAAAATCAAAAGCAGCAGCAACATATAAAAGTAACCTAATAGAAGTTACCTTGGAAATAGGAGAAAAAATATCACCAAAATCAATTCCCAACACCTAGCAATAAATTTTTGCTAATAAACTGAGCTTTGTATTTCTCCACCTTTCCTTCTGCATTTGTCTTCTTCTTGAACACCTATTTTCTGCCAATGGGTTTCCTTCCAGCCGAAAACTCCACCAGATCCAAAGCCTCATTTTTGTGTAAAGATGCCATTTCATCAACCATGGCCTCTTTCCATAGTTTTCCATCCTCTGAATCTACTACTTCCCTCACAGTTTTGGGATCATCATGAGTAATAGATAAAGAAAAATTTGAATAGAAAGTAGATGGACTATACCTTTCTGGCTGCCTTCCTTCTCGAACTAATCTTCTTACACCTGAAGTTTATGGCTCTTCATCTTCTGATTCCTCCTCTAATGTAGATTTTTATTCTTCCTCCTTTAGCTCAAACTCTATCTTCTAAGGTTCCTTTCATTGGACTTCATGTTTAATAACATCTTTCACCTCTCTGAAAAACACATCTCTGCTATACACAACCTTCCTTGTTTCTGGGTTCCAAAGCTTATAACCCTTTAAGCCATCCTTATACCCAATAACTACTATTATACAAGTATTGGAGAGGAAGATCTACAAGATGCACTTTTCAAATTTACTATCCAACTTGGTTCTTTTATCCTTTGGAACATGTACATATGCATCACATCCAAATACCCTCAGATGTGAAAGAGAGGGTTTCTTACTAGTCCATACCTCTTCTGGAGTCTTATCCTCCAATGCTGATGAAGGTGATTTATTGACCAGATAACATGCTATCTCCACCATCTCTGCCCAGAATTATTGTCCTATCCTAGCACCACTGAGCATGCTTCTTTCCCTTTCCATCAACATCTTGTTTATTCTTTCTGCAAATTCATTTTGCTGAGGTGTATATCGAGTATTCTTCTGCCATGCTATACCACACTTCTTACAGAATTCTTCAAATCCCTTACTACAAAACTCTCCACCGTTATCTGTCCTTAGCACCTTTATCTTCTTCTCTGTCTGGTTTTCCACCAGAGCCTTAAATTCTTTAAACCTGTCAAAGACTACAGATTTCTTCTTAAGGAAATATATCCATGTATTCCTTAGAATTCATCTATAAATGATACATAGTACACAGACTTACCCAATGATTGAACCTTCACAGGTCCAAACACATCATTGTGCACAAGCTCTAATATCTGTTTCGCCCTCTTACCACCAGAGGGGAAACTCACCCGATTCTGCTTCCCATATACACAATTTTCATAGAAATCAAAGTCGAGAGAGTTATTACTCATACCTTCTACCATACCTTTATCATGAAGTATTTGAAGGTCCTTCTCTCCAATATGTCCAAGCCTTTGATGCCACAACATGGTCTTCTCTCCAAAGACCACTAGATTTTCTGCTCGACTTTCAGGAACCATAGAACTGTTGCACCCATCAACAACAGTGCTACCTTGTAGCTTGTACAGAGTTCCAGTCTAAACTCCCCGCATCAATACCACTGCTCCCCAAACCATCTTGCAGGTATCCTTCTCGAACATTGTTTTTACACCTACATCATCCAACTTGATTACAGAAATCAAATTTCTAGCAAATGCAGGAATATGCAAAACACCTGGAAGTGTTCTAACCCTTCCAGCTTGCAACTTCAACTTTACTTTTCCACGACAAATGATTCTAGCCTTCCTGTCATCCCCCAAGAAGACATCACCACCATCGTATTTCTCATACTCATAGAACCACTCTCTATGGGGAGTGAAGTGAAAGGATGCACTTGAGTCAATCAACCATGCCTC
>APFE030867863.1:21690-38809 GCA_000404065.3 Pinus taeda
GACCGTCCAAGAGAAATTGCCTTCAAAACCCTAGGAGAGGGAAATGACCTTACCTAGGCGCAACTGAAGCATGAACAAGGTGTAAAATGACTCATTAGACACTGAGATGATAATGAAAACCATATGAATGATGATAGACTCAGCTAAATAATGACATAGACAGCCATTTGGACAACTTTAAAAAGAGTGAAAGCAAACCCTAGACCTAATGCCTAGTGACCAAATTTTGCTTGAAGACTCACTGAAATGACAAAATTTGACCTTGACACTTCAAAATCACTTTGTAAGAGCATATTTGATCACTGGAGGAAGGCTGGAAAGACTGACACTAACAGGACCCAGTCTGTAGGATTATCGACTATATGTGAAAAAATGGCCTATAAGAGTTTGTCCCCTAAATCACAAAGTCAGAATGGAAACTGATGACTGAAGTGATTTAACTTGTGACAAGTTTGGATCAAGAACAACTAGTCTGATCATCATATGTTACAATAAATTTTCATCATGATATATCTAATGAGGGAGGTATGCTTGTAATCAGCATATAAGCTAACATTACATGTACAATGACCAAGAGACATGTCCACTGATGATAAAGGGTGGACCCATGATTGGATGATTGTCTGTATGATAATATCCATCATGATTTGTAATCTCACATTAACCCTGAAATCGCAACCTGGATGGATGAAACTAGATCCATGGTCTTCTTTCTCATTCACTCGATCATCTAATGTATAATTCTAACCGTGCGAATAAAGGAGATGGAGTCGAACATGGAAGACATCATCTGATTACCAGTTAATGATGGAATTCATTAACAAATGTGAGATAAAACATTGATGGTGTTAATGGCTATCAAGGCACTGAAGTACAATCTACATCTTGTGAATGAATGAGTTGAAGTCAAACACCACATAAAAATTTTTGGTTGAATTCTAATGATGAAAACCTATCGTCGAGATCGAGGAAACTTTCCATTGATATATACAAGTCCCAAGGTACTGAAGGAATATTTTCTAAGTCAATTTCTTGGATAATGAGCTCATGTCGAAAGGAAGCGAACCGTCGCAGGAGGGCCTAGATGTATCCCCAATCAATGACACGAAACATGTATCATGATTTGAGACAAAAATAATTTGATATGGAACTAGTTTAGGAACAAAAAACATGGAATGAAGGCTTAAGAGTACCATAGAAGATATCAATTGAATGAATTCTCTTAAATACACTGGTGAACCTAAATGGAGTTGGCAACATTGACCCAAAACTGAGAATGATGGCTCTGAAATGGTATGATAAACCAAAAAACAAGCTAATTTCCTAACCCAAAATCCATGGAGAAGAAGTGGAAGAGTGTTGATTTCAAGAGCGATTCACTTCCATAATAGGTAGAATATCCCATTTTCCCAATTTCCCCAACCATTTCTACTTAGTACCTCTTTATTTTTTAACAAGCATGAGGAGGATAACATAGGCTTGATCTATAAGTTCATCCTTTGGATGAATCCCGCTAAGTATGTTTAACAAACCCTAAGAAGGAGTGGTCCAGTCCCATCATGTTCAACGATCCCATTGTTGTTTTATGTTTTAATGAGTCCAACAAAGGTCTAAATCAACTGTTTTTCATGTTTAGAGAGTTTGAAAAAGCAACAAAAAATAAAACTCCAAAGGTTCATTTTCATAGATAGTCTCTTCAGTCTGAAAAGGCAAAAAACAATACTCAAGAGCACCTCTTAGCCATGTTTGGCTAAGGTATTCCTTTTTCATAGTTAGTCTATCTCAGTCTGGAAAAGGGTTAAACTTATACTGAGTATAATTCTTTTCATTTATTTTAACGAGTTCAAAAAGACAAGTGCTCGACAATATTTTTATGTTTAGGGAGTCTACAAAGAGCTGAAAGAGGGCTCTAGGTGATTCCTTTTGTGTAGGTTTACAGATCCTGAAAAAGTGATAAAAGTACACTACTTGGTCAAAATGTCCTATTTCAATCCAAACATAATAAATTAATCCTGAAAATGACCATAAAATAAGCAAAAGGTAACTTATTTTTACCATTTCACATTTACCTCTTGGAGAGCGAGTTTTGATTTCTTTTGCCCCCAATATTTTGTGCCTAATTGTAGAGAATCTAGTGGATCATTTCAAGCATCATCACTTCTAGGTAGGAGCTAGAACCTTTCTCTTTCTTTTCATAGTTCCTTTTTGTTATTTCATGCATATGTCTCAAGTTTTTGAGGCCCTTGGGGCTCTAATTCCTCACCCTAGGTCCAACACACCCCTAGAAGGTTGCAAGATGCATTAATGAGGAGGAAAATGCACTGGGGGTAGTGCTATAATGTACTGTCTTCCCTAAGGAAGGTGCCTTGGTCAAAATCCCCAACTTGATTTTGCTTGTTTGCCTCAAATTTTCACTATTTTTATGCATGAAATTAATCCTAATGATTCTCCTTGTGATGTTGCAAGTGTCTATTGGAACAAAATGGCCTTTATATGGAGGGAAAGAGAACATGAAGAACAAGATTTGACTACAGGTAATGATCCTACCATAATCCATACTTTAACAGATTATGGCATCTTAAAATTCTTTTGGCTTCCTAGGATGAGGTACGAGATAGATTTATTGAGGTATATTTTTCATGTGTGGGATGTTCAAGTGCAAGCATTCGGATTTGGTGCACATACACTAGAAATATAGGTAGAGGATATATATTTCTTGATCGTTCTGTCAAGGTGAGGTGCCCTCATCTCTTTGTCTGGTTCAAGAAGTAGTGGAGAAATAGTCAAATATTATGTCAATGAACATTATCGACCGAGATCCCTACCAACTAAGGATGGAAAATCGACATCAAGTATGTAGTTTGTTTTCCTTTAAGAACGATCCTATTCATTATTGTCAGATTGGCCAGTAGTGCATCTCTTCATGTGGCAAATAAGTCACATATGTACTATTCCATAGAATGTATTCAGCCGATGGTATTCAAATGGAGTGAATGATTACTGGTAACTAAAGCAAAATATGGACAGTTAAAAAATTTCTTCTATGGTTCGATTCTGGTCTCTTTTTATCTAGAGCGAATTCTATTACGGATTCCATGTATACGCATGCAGGTACTTCGTCAATGAGCTTCACACATGTCATCTTCAACTGGCTCCACATGTAGTTGATTATGATAGAATACTATCCATACACAGGGATGGACTTCCGTAGAGACTTGAAGCTCATGCTTCTTGATGGTGAGCAATGAGGTGCCAATGGTAAGACATGTTGACCATTTTTTGTACTTTTAAGTTTTATCAATTAAATTTGTGATTTTTATGTATTTGAGACTAAACTATTGGTTTGTACACATGTAGATATTGGACCTGTTCAATTAGTGCACTCTTCTTATCTTCATCTTGTAGGAGACTCACAATAAGAACCAGTGGTAGTACAGGTTGTTGCAGTAGGATGAGAGGTACTACATGATCTCAATGTGGTTGAGACCATAACGAAGGTTGAGCATCACATGGAGGGGTTGACCCATGGCATAGTTGAGACTAGGTTAGACAAGTTCCCTATGAGACTGCAACGACATACTATTGGCATGTCGGGCTGTATCAATTGACTATTGTGCAAGATGGCTCACGGAGTGGTGGGCTACCATGAGCACTATGACTAGTCTACTAGGAGGATTACAGTCACATTTTGATTACATCTATATTTTAGGTTGCGTGGCCACATGCTTCTAGGGCTCAAATTTTGTAAATAATGCCACATGCTTCTAGGGCTCCTTTCACTAATATCAAATAATGAAATATGCTTACAAACAGAATGGAAATGATACTAGCTTGGGCGATGGTAGCTTATCTCTGAGAAGAGATGTGGTAGATACATGCCTCTGAACTGATTTACAATGAGGCTCAAGGGCATTTTTATTATTGAACAATAAGAGAAAACCCTAAACAAACAAAACCCTAACCCGAGGAGATGTAACACCAAGCGTTTATGGGCCTCGTTGAGTTCAGTTAGGTAGCCAACTTCCCGAGGTCATAACTTGGTCATATTATCTTCATTTGACGTGCATGATGCCTCATTGGAAATATCTCTCTGAGGAATACAACTAAAATTTTGATTTCAATGAAATCACCCAGAGGAATATTTCCAAAAAAACATCGTATAGGGCCTTAAAATGGCTCTAGAAGTTCAGGACCTGAAAAACTATTAAAAATAGTAAACTGTGCTACAATTAAGGAAACTCAAAAAAAAAAACTAACAGAACAATGGTGGGGGCCCAAGTGGAATAGGTGGGTGGCCACCAATATGCACCTAGGTCATTCCTCCCCCTTTAGGAAGAAATGGTCTCCATTGTGCTGAGTTCCTCCATGAAATGAGGAAATTTTTGCTGAACTTTGTCCCTACTGAGCCATTTTTCTTGGTGCAGTAGTTGGTTGGCTTTGCAAACTAGATATAGTTGGATCTTCTGTTGGCAAGAGTTCTTGATATGCATGTCCATGATCCAATCAGTTTTAACTTGTTCCATACACTCCGGATTTAACTCTATTGGTGTGGGTTGTTCTGCAATGTTGGATGTGTCCATGAATGGTGGAAAGTATGGTCGAAGGAAATCCACATTAAACACTTGGTGTAGGCCAAGGAATGGGGTAATGTTGAGATCAAAAGCATTATCTCCCATAGCCTTGGTGATGGTCTATGGCCCATATCGAAGTTGGCGAATATTGCGGTGGGGCCTAGCGATGTGCTCCTTCTGCAAATGTAGCCAAACTTTGTCGCCCACCTGGAACTTGTGTGGCACCTGATGCTGATCATGTCGCTACTTATACTTAGCATTGGATTTGTCCAATATGTCATGCACCTGTTGGAGGATGTGTTGAATGTGCTTAATGAAGCTATTTTCCTTTTCAACTTGGAACTGGACATGAGCTGAATCTGCCTAAGTCGCTACAAATGGTATGGCCACGTTTAGCTCTAGCTGAGATGCCAAAGCCATGAACTCTTTGTGCAAGAGCAGAAAGCTTGTGATCTCTAGTCCCGTATACTCAATGTATGTTGAAGCTTGTGTTGTATTTTTGCAATAGAGATGTTGCTATCCGCGAGGTCCCAATATTCAAGTTTCATCATGGGCACGCAGCCCAAGGATGCACTTTTCAACAGAATTTTGTCTTTTATCCCAAGATTCACCATCTCACCCTTATCTTTCATAGATCACTTACTAGACCACAAGTTTCATGGCGACATCTGAACTAGTCCTGCTATCTATCTGGGAATTTGCAGTATATCTCCCACCACTAGCATTGGGATCAGCACAGCGACCTCAGCTGTCAGCATTACATTGTCCTAGAGGTCCTGCATCTCTTTTGGCAACGTTGCAACCACTGGGTTTATTCTCAAAGCATCGAAGTTGGACGGGTCCATATCTATCAAATAGCTTAATAACTTAGGTCTCACAGTGCCATGGGTTGTTTGGTAGGCGACCCACTGTGATTTTTAGGCTGGCTGATATTCATATTCAACCATTCCCTCCTTTTCTGGTTCATTAATGTGATACTAATGGGAGATCGTTTCAAATCCAGTTCTGACTCCATGCCTTAAATGCCCATCATCTGCTCCTCGTTGTCTCAGATTGACCACCTTGTCATGAATAGTGACCTCAATGGTCACTTTCCTACCTTTCCACACAACAACACAGCCCTTTATGTGCAACTGTGATTCCTGCGATAAACACACCTTACACAAAACCCTGTTTCCACGCAGCTTTCCTACAGACTCATTATAGTCCCACACCTTCTTTCAACTGCTTGAAGTGTTGAGACTATACTTCAGTCGGTTAGTTAGACAGTTAGCCCACTCATGTAGAACTTTAGGCGACTACCATTTACTCTTCTTGGGAAGGGCTCTCCATTAAGCTTGTCGAGTTGGACCGCGCCTCCATTTGTGACCTCTTTGACTACATATGGTCCTAGCCAATGCATTCAGAGTTTTCCAAGGAATTTCTCGAACTTGCTATCATACAACAATATTAAATCATTTACTTTGAACGTGCACAACTTGATATGGTGATCGTGCAAACCTTTCTCACATTGTTTCTATACCCGCTGATGGAATCTTGCTAAAAACCGTTCTTCCTCTAGTTCTTCCAGTTGCGCGAGCCTCTCTTCCAAGGCTTCATGGTCTTCCATGTCAGTCATCACTCCTATCTGAAAACTGGGTAAAATTTATTCCATTGGCATGACGGTTTCCATGCCGTAGACTAACTTGAACAATGTCTGCACCACCGATTTCTTGCATGTGGTTCTATATGCCCATAGCATGGCAGGTATGCATAAATCCCAATTAGTTCGTTGTGTGTTACATACTTTGGTCAACGTAGTCTCCAGAATCTTGTTGAATGATTCTACAGTCTCATTCGCTTGTGGATGGTACGACGTGCTTTGTTGATGATACACCTAGAATTCCTCAGTAAGTGCACTGATATTTTCATTTAGGAAGTGTGTTCCGTGGTCACTCATTAAAATTTTCAGGCATCCAAACCATGTCAAGTTGTTGTCGAATAAAAATTTCGCAACTATAGAGGTCGTGCAATCCTTAACCGGTTGTGCTTCTACCGATCTAGTCAAATACTCTTTCACGATGATGATGTAGCGTGCACCCGTCTTCCCTTGAGGTGTGATAGGCCCCACAAAGTCTATCGTTGATTTTTCGAATGGCTACAGTGTCATCTATGGATTGAGTGGCATCTCATCCCTTTGTGATGGTTTCTAGCTCCGTTAACATACATCACAGGCCTGACAGTACACTTTCGAGTCTTGATGTAGGATTGGCCACCATAGTCCAGCGCGAAGAGTCTTCTTTGTTGTCACCCATCCTGAACAATGTCCTCTTGCAGCCCCCCATGTGCTTCTACAAGGATCTATCCTCGTTTAAATTCAAGTACATATATTCATAATATTTCGTCGTTTCCCATTTTGTAGAGGTACCCCACAATAACAATAAAATGTGTCGCACATACCACCAATTCTTTCTTCTGTTGAGCTGAATATCCCTATGGCACAGTGCCTGTGGTTAATAATGTATTATATCTTCGAAGTGGTCGTCCATGACACGAACTGCATAAAGTTGTGCATTAGGTAGTCCTTCCTCCAAATTTGTTGGCTCCTCACCGTTCTCAATTCATGATAGGTGATCTAGTCCTGCATTTAAGCATCCCAGCTTTACAATGACCTCAAAGTCATATTCTTGAAGTAGTAACAACCATCTGTATATGAGCAACCCCAACACAGGCTTTTTCACTAGGTATTTCAATGTGGAATGATCGGTATACATCTTGAAATGCCCACCAAGTAGATAGTGGCGGTATTTCTAGAGTGCATATACCATTGCCAATCCCTCGCGCTCAGTTCCACTCCCTCCTACATGAGTACGGCACCCAACGCGATACACGACACATCAACATGTACATGAAATTTGATGTCCCATTTTGGGAAACGCAAAATGGGAGCGGATGCCATTTTTTCCTTGAGGATCTCTAGAGTTTTCTTACACTCATCATTCCAACAATATGTAGCGTCATTTTTCAACAATTGTTCCATTGGTGTCGTGATTTGTGCATAGCTCTTAATAAACTTCTGATAGTAGCCAGTGTGCCCTAACATGGTGCAGAGTTGTTTGACACTTCGCAGCGCTTCTAGATTGAGAATGACAACAATATTCATAGGGTCCACCATCAGGCCTTGTCTGTATACCACATGGCTGAGAAAATTTCCAAAGGGGACGAGGAAGTTGTACTTCTTAAGATTCAGTGAAAATTGGTGTCGTCGGCAATATCCAGCATCAACCGTAAGCTTGCTATATGTTTCTTGACTAGCCCAAATACAGTCCAATCATCAAAATAAACCTCCAAAAACTTGTGGATGAACTCCTTGAATGCAGCCACCACTACATGTGAAAATATCGTTGGCGCATTTTTCAACCCAAATGGCATAACAGTGTACTAAAAAAAACCCCATTCGGTTGTGAAGGTTGTCTTGCTCCTACCTTCCGGCACGATCTTGATATGATGGTACTCTAAGAACCCATCCGTGAATGAGTAAGCTTCCTGTCTGCCAACATTCTCCAATACTTCATCTGTACATGGTATTAGAAATGGATCGTGAACATAAGAGTCATTAAGCTTCTTGAGGTCTATGTAGATCTGAATTTCTCCCTTCTATTTTTTCTCATGCACTATCATAGGACTCACCTAGTTGGATTCTTCCACTGGTTCAATAATTCTTGTTGCAAGCATTTTTTCCAACTCTTCCGAGAACTTTTCCTTATACTTTGGATTCAAATGGTAAGGTCACTACTTAACTCGCTTCGCATCCGGTTTCAGGGTAGTCTTCATCATTCCTAAGTCACCAAGGATCCCCTTTAACTCCATGATTTTGGTTGGAAACAAGTCTTCATATTCACAAAGTAGCTCGACGACCTTATCCACCATGGAATCATCCCAATAATCCCCAAGCATTGCATACTTTGGTTCGGCATCTATACCATTGTTTACCTGCTTTGTTTTTCGTGGCACAGTGATGTTGAGGTCTTTAATTGCTGGTCCTTGAACTTCGCAAATCCCTTCAGTTTCTAGAATATTAATATTTTTGGGGTCATCATCCTCATCCTCCGCTTGTACATTGTAACATTCTAGGGCATGGCTTGACTGCGGTGACCATTGTGGTTGAACTATTTCCCGTGGATCCATGGTATTTTGAAAATGGTGGCTTTCATGGCTTGCAACCCATCACCAACAGTATCCACCCATAGGTCTTCAAATGAGAATGTTAACAAAAATCCTTCATGCAAGATATCCCATTCGCCCGTAACATGTCAGAGTTCCATCTCAGTGTACTAGTTCCTCAGGATGACATCTAGGGTATGATATAATAACTGTACCCATTCAGGCTGAGGTTCTTCTCCATAAGCCCTGGTCCATTTTGTGAGGTGCATGCGTGGGTCATTGCGTCCATTGTATTCTTTGGTTATTCATAGTTTCGGATTCCCAAACTGTAGCTGCATCATCCTCCTGCAACTACGTCAGTTTTCAAATTCTCCTTAATGTGTTCCCCACCAACGCACAGGTGTTGCCCGTAGCGCCAATTTTAATGTATCAAACCATTGGTGCTCAGGTATTGTGCTCTCAACTTTGTCCAAGAATTCATCCACTACTATTAATCCATCATATATTGGTAGATCTTAAGCCTGGGCTATTACGCAACGCAGTGATTTAGTCATCTTATTACAATCTAGCGTTGTTACTTCACTCAACCTATTGTGCCAACATTCATCTTCTTCATTTGAATCTGAAGGGCAGGAACCTATGCATTCCCCCAAGACCCTTCCATCTACAGTCAGATTTAGGCAATCCTAGTGTCACGCAGTTATCTGGTAGATACAATCTAGCTCGTCATCGCTTCCATCATCGCACAAGGGTTCAATGTAGCGCATCCCTTCGGCCAGATCGAGTGGAACAACTACACGTAGGGAACTTTTCTCAAAAATCATTTTCCGCTTCTTTAGGTTGATGACTCCATTCATATCTGTGGCCCAGTCTATCCCTAACAACATGAGGTAAGGGTTAATATCATCCACAATCTCTATTACTCAAATTCAGTCTGCGTGCTCCCACCTTGGATATCCACTGTTACCCCTTGTAATCTTCCAATGGGAAAAATCTTTTTCTAGTTCACCATTTGTAATTGAATAGGAGACCACTATAACACGGGCTTGCCCATGTATTCCCATGTCTGTTTTGGTAACACATTCACGTCCGAACCCAAGTGTAAGATCACCTGATCCATTTCATACTCAATCTGCGCTGTCAATCTCATTTCCCTTCCGGTGCGCAGTGCATGCCTTCCCAATTTTTGGACTACACGTGGTTCACCCTATCCTGCCCACCTAGTGATCAGCTCTTGTAGTCCCTTAACTGCCTTATTTTCATGTAGTAGCTTCATGCTCATCTCTAAAAAGGTAGTAAGCATAGAAGGATCCATTCCTGTCTTTGGTTGATCCTTACTACCTAAAGTAGAGGCCTCTGTGAAGCTCTTCTTAGCTTCCATAAACATTTCCCTTGTGCGCTCCAACTCAAACTTAGGTTCCTTCGTAGGAGCCTTGTGGACCCATGTATTGCCCTTGGGTTGCTTTCCCTTATCTTCCCGTGTGGTCGCGCCACTTCAGAGTACCATTTTCACATTAGGGTTTTCTTCACGCGGTTCCAAACTCATCATTTGGATGTTTTGAGTTGGAACAGGCTGTAGTATTCCTTTCTCACGCATTTGTGTGATCAACGTCTGACAATCTACCATTTCATGATCAAACTGCTTGCAGTACGGACAAGATATTCTTGTCGAGTTGGTACAATCACGAGCATAGTGCCCAGGTCCTTTGCAATTGTAATAGATTAGATCTCCACACCCTTGTCCAGGTCCCATTCCTCCTTTCCCTCGTCCACGTCCTTGGACTCCACCACATGCCATTGCTACAACTAGATCAAGGCCTCGTGTTTCTATCTGCATTTGATAGGCTAGAGTCCTATCCATCATTAGCTCATAGCTCTGACATGTTCGCTTATCATGGCCCATTGATATACAAAAATTACAAAATAGCTTCTGCAGAGTTTGCGTATACTTCTGCAATAAGTGACAGTTGTTCGTAGTGTGCTTTCCTCCTACCTGACAAATCGCGCACTAGAGCATGGGTGCCACGCTTGGTCCCGCCTCTACCTCTAGCCTCACCAGCATCGGTCCTTCTCCTGCCAAATAGTTTGCAAATATGGGATAGTGATCCTTATCGTGACCCTGACCTTTACATTTTAGGCACCACACTTCATTGTGCGTTTCCGACTAGGGTGCCCTATCCTGCTTCAAACTTTGCATCTCCAAACATAGGTTTTGTAGCTGCACGTGGATTTTTTGGACTCCCAACCCTGGATCCTGTATCGGTGTTTCATGCAACCTCATCTCCATTTCCAATGCCTCTACCTAGATTGAGAGCTTCTATTGTGACAGTGTCGTCCTCAGGTGTGGCGTCAAAGATGCCACAAACCACGCATCTGTCAGTGTCATATTAGCCTCGTAGATCATACTTTTTAGCCTCTAATCCAGATCCTCGGGGGTTTCACCTAGAAGTATCGCGATCTCCTTGAATCTAATGATCAACTGCTTCTCTGATTTCAGCCAACTAAACTCTCTATTTAATGCAATTTGGATATCCGCTATTCCTACATTTGGGAGATCATTTGAGTGCTTGATATACCAAGTCATCGCGTGGTCCTGTAGTGCGCTTACCAATGTAGCCTTCTTAATTTTATCATCTATAACCCCATGTGCTTCCCATACTGCTCTTACTACAAACCAAAACTGATCTAGATCTTCATTCCCTACTCCTCTAAATACAAGCAGCTTGATCGTGCTCGCCATGCTAAACTACTCGTTTGGTGGAGGTGGTGTGGGTGAATATGGAGTTGAATGCGGTGATGTGGGTGGCGGCATATGTGGGGATGATTATTGTGGAATGTGTTACTTTATAAAACTGACCGTACTCCTCGAAGAAAGCCACTCACACTCTTCCTCGTTCACTCGCGGAGGCGAAATTAAAGGACTATTTCCTAACCCTTCGATACCTTTGTAGACCTTTTCGCTTCGCATTGTTCCACTCATTAATGGATTCGCATCACCTATTTTTCACATAAAAACATCTTAATCCAGGTATTCAAATATTTTATCTACTTACCTTGCAGTCCCTTGAGAAAGCATCTTTCTACTTCGCTGTAGCTGACAATCGTGTCTATCGAAAATTCAATGATAAACCCTCCTATTATTCGATCTAGCCAATGGTCTATGGCCTGCACGATCTTATATTCAGATGCCTCTAGCCTACACATAAACTCTAGAGTCCACATTATGGGTTGATCAAACTTACACCTTCCCTAGCTGTCTGCTAGCCTTACTATCGAATCATACAGTGCTGAAGAGAAAGAGGCAAAGAAGATCTTGTGGATTTCTATATATACATAGTGATCTAGCCACCTCTTCTTAGATATCTTCAGGGTTTTGTTTTCCTATACCATGAACTTGTGAATCTTCTGATCCAACCAATCTTCAATTTCTTTCTTTGTAGGGTTCCAGAGTTCCGACATCAAACATCCCTTAGGTAGATCCCAGTCCCGGCAATGGAACCATTTGTTGGCATGATGGGGCCTAACCCAAGTTCATAGTGTTTTAGCCAAACAAATCCCAAACTATCGGCCCTTTTGGCAATAGTACGCAGAGTGCAAACTGAGGTCTCGACCGAGGTAGTATGGGAGGGTGTGGAAACCTAGTTCCAGCATCCTCCCATACTACCTCGAGTGATACCTTAGTCCGCACTCCATGGACTGTTGCCGAAAGGGTCGGTAGTTCGAGATTTGTTTGGCTAAAACACTCTGAACATGGGTTAGGCCCCATCAAGCCAACACTTGGAACCTGTGTGGCACCTGATGTTGATCATGTCTTTTCTTGTACTTAGCATTGGATTTGTCCAATATGTCATGGACCTATTAGAGGATGTGTTGAATGTGCTGAATGAAACTATTTTCCTTGTTGAATTTGAACTAGACATGAGCTGAATATGCATGAGTTGCTACAAATGGTATGGCCACATCAATGGGACATAGTGGTTGGAATCCGAAGGCCACCTAGAAAGTGTTGTGGCCAATTGATCTGTGGAGAGCCTAGTTGTAGCTTTTCTAGACATAGGGGAGGCTCTCATCCCATGTGCATGGATGCTTTGATTTGTACATGTGTAGAATGTGTACGATCATATTGTTGATGACCTTTGTCTGGCCATCAGTTTGGTGATGGAATGTTGTGGACTTAGTGAGCTTGGTGTCCAGCATCAACTAGATACTGGACCAAAATATACTGAGCAACCTGCTATCCCAATCTAAGATGATAGACTATGGGATTCTAAAGTGTATCCACACTTGTTCAAAGAAGAGTTTACCAGTGGCTTCTGCTGTGATACTCTTCTGTTAGGCCACCATAATGGCCATCTTTGAGAATCTGTCAAAGATAATAAAAACACAATCATTTCCATCCTTAGTAGAAGGAATACCTAGCATGTAATCCATGGAGATGGATTCCCAAGGTTTACTAGGGGTAGGCAACAGAGTATAGAGACCCTGCTTCTTGATGGTCGATTTGGAAATGGTGGAGGAACTGCATGATATGATGTACTTCCCGACATCCTATCAAAGATTCGGCCAATTGAAATACTTCTGCAACACTTCAACCATTTTCTTGACCCGAAATGCCCAGCAGCCTCACTGTAGTGCACTTCCCAAATCATCTTCACAAGCTCACTTGAATGAACTCAAAGGTGTCCTAGGTGGCATAACAGAGCATGATTTTTGGAGGTGAAAATATGGAACTTGGTGACACTCCAAGAGCATATGGTATGTGTGGCCAAATTTTGGGTTGCTTTTGTAGACAAGTGGCCAATCAAAATTCTCGTGCCCACAAGAATTGAACACGGTGGTTAACACCATGATTAGTGGTCAGCTTAAGAAACCTGCAACATTATTTGTCCTACCCTTTATGTAATTGATATACAAATGGAACTGTTGCAAGTTTGTGGACGACATCTGATGGCGATCATTCTGCAACTTCCCTTGCGTCTATATGAACTGCAAGGATCAATGATCTCTGTGGATGGTTGTTTCCTTCCCCAAGATGTAATGCTTCCATTGTCGGCATGCCTGCATAATGGAATACATCTCTTTGCCATAAGTGGGATACTTCCAGACTTTTTTTGAAAGTGTCTTACTTTGATATGCCACTGGATGCCCCTGTTGAGTAAGGACTGCCCCAATATCATAGTTAGAGGCATCTATCTCGATCTCAAATGGTTGTTGCAAGCCTGGTAATGTGAGCACTGGTGTAGAGTAGAGGTGATGTTTCAACTCTACGAATGCCCTCTGTTGAGATTCAGACCGAAATAATTATTCTTTCACTCCTCCTTTGGTGACTTGACTCAAGGGACAAGTGATATGACAGAACCCCGACACGAACCTGTAATAGAAATTGGCAATACCTAGAAAGTTCTGGAGCTTTGTCAAAGTGGTTGGGGCTGGCCAATATTGAGTGACTTGGATCTTGGTTGGATGCACATGCACCCACCTTTCATCAATAATGTATCCCATATACTGAACCTGGGTCATGCCAAAAGTGAATTCCTCCAATTTGGCACACAACTTGTGTTGCTGCAGTGTTTAGAGAACCTGTCAGATGTGGTAGAGGTGCTCTTCCGAACTATGGCTGAAGATTAAGATGTCATCCAAGTATACCACTACAAATGAGTTGGTGAATGGCTGCAAGATGTCATCCATTAGCTTCATGAAGGTTGTAGGAGCATTTGTTAACTCGAAAGGCATAACCAACCATTCAAAAATGCCCTCCTTCACTTTGAAGGTAGTTTTCCACACATCAGAGGGTTCTATTGGTACCTAGTGATATCTAGACTTTGAGTCGATCTTGCTGAAATATTTTACCCCCTTGATTTGGTCTAGAAGCTCATCAATCCATGTGATTAGGTACCTATTCTAGACAATGATCTTGTTCAGCACCTGATAGTCAATATAGAGTCTCCAAGTCCCATCCTTCTTCTGTACCAACATGATTAGGCTACCACAAGGCAATGAACTTGGCCAAATGTGACCTTTTTGTAACAGCTCTTGAATTTGAATCTTGATTTCATCATTATCCATAACATAGCATCGATAGATTGGTCCATTGGGTAATGGCACACCTACGGTCAAATTGATGGAGTGCTTGATCTGACAGTGCAAAGGCACACATGCAGGGGAGGTGAAGATGTCCTCCTACTCCTCCACGACCTTGTCCATCTATTGTTGTCATGTGGAGGGTCCCTATCTGGAGGTCATGGCCACCATATTCTTCTTTTCTTGAGGGTATATCATCAAGAAAACAAATTTCCTGATTTTTGAAAGGAGCTTACTGCATTGTTTTGCAATAACCAAAGAGATGGTGGTAGGTGGTTCTACCTCTCATATCTTGTACAACTTATTTCCCAATGTAACAATAATAACGCAAGGCCTTGACTCATATATAGCATGCCACTTCCATAAGTATGGTTGGCCTAATAATACATCACAAATATTAAGGGGAGAAATGCCACATAATACCTCATCCGTGAAGGGCCTGATGTTGTATGGAAGGTGGTATTGTTGGTTCACACACAGATCCCATCCTTGTTGAAGCCACTCGATGGTGTATAGTTGTGGGTATGCTATGGTTGGTAAGCCCAATCGCTTAATGACCTCTATTGCAATGAGGTTCTTTTGGCTCCCGCTATTGACAATGAATTGTAGTGGGTAACCCTTTGCCCACATCTGGGAGTGGAAGAAATGCTCATCCTTCTCTGGATCTTCGGGTTGCTCCTTCTAGATGTTTGTGGTGGCGACGATGACGTTGGAATCCACATCAATAATATTCTTCCCTTTTTCGTTCTCCTTGTTGGGTTTTGACTCAAAGTCGGAACATGCATCTGATTCTAAAGCCTTCAGCTCAGCCACCAGTGACTACTTGGCCCAACACTCACTTGTGTTGTGGGTGGAGCACTTATAGAACTCACACCACTTTCCCATTTCCTTCTTTAGATTTGTAGTTTTGTCCTTTGCTTGTGGCCTTGGAAGGTTGTCTCGGGCCTTCTCATCTTGGCTTTTTACTTTGTTCTGTGGTTTGGGGGCACCTTCCCCTTACTTAAGATTTGATGACCCAAACTCTCACTTCTTTTATTTAAACTGCTGCTCGAAATTGGCAGCGTATCGATAATTTGTTCCAAGCGAGGAGATGTCCAGGAACTCCATCTCATCCTAGATGTATCTATGTAGGTAGCCATGGTACTTGAGTACCAACTGTTTCTCAGAATCCTTGATACCCAAATTCGTGTGAAGGGTATGAAAAACATTGGTAAACTCTGCCACATCTTGGTCCCTTCCCTACCGCAACATGGTCTAATTTATGTATTTGTCCTCATAACTTCCGAAAAGGTATTAATTCTCCTTTGTTAAATAGACATGGTTAAGGAGAAACAAATGTAAATGAGAAAGCTTGCAATACAATTTTATTCACAAAAGATGTACATTTATAGTACAATATGGTGACCATTGGGATTCACATCCCAAGGTCCCTTGGACTGCTTGTCCATTCGGCTTCCACGCTAACCCTTTAGGATTAGGTGTCCAACATTCCCCCCCTTAATCCGAAGGGTTATGTATGAGTCCAAGAAAAGAGCTTTAATACAAAATGTGCAATCATGCATGGCAGCACTAGGCTGAATGTGCTCTATGAAATGTTGGTAATAAAGGGCGGTGGTTTAAGGATGGCCACCAACACTGGAACGCTTAGTGCAGTTCCCGGAACTCTTCCAAAACTGGCAAGAAGTTAGAGTCTTCTGCTAGAGGAAGTGATCCTATGTTTTAAAGAGGGAAACCTTCAACCATAAAAGGGAGGCCTCACCCCACATAAAGGTAAAACTTCAACCTGAAAAGGGAAGTATCAACTTGTGATGGTTTAAGGATGACCAACAACTCTGGAATGCTTATGAAATTCCTGGAACTCTTCCAAAACTGGCAAGAAGCTGTTAGTCTTCTGCTAGAGGAAGTGTTCTCAATTTTGTCTCCGGAACTCTTCCAAAACTGGCAAGAAGCTGTAAGTCTTCTGCTAGAGGAAGTGTTCTCAATTTTGTCTCCGAAACTCTTCCAAACTGGCAAGAAGCTGTAAGTCTTCTGCTAGAGGAAGTGTCCCACATCGCCAACTGAAGGCATGTTCAGGCATCTTTGTCTCTGGCTACAAATCTGAAACTGATGTGGCAGGTTGTGGCTCAGGCTCGCTTGATGTGGCTTTGAAGCTTGTAGATGACCATCATTTCCCCCCCCTGTCAGATACAAAGTGAGAAGATGGAGAAAACTCAACTGCAAGACTGTTCAATATTCTGGAACAAGTTCTAACATGTGTTTGGAATATCTTCTTGGCTGTTGATTCCCATTGCCAAGAAGTGATCCATCCTAGATGAATCTTTGTT
>APFE030867863.1:39334-50842 GCA_000404065.3 Pinus taeda
TTTATGGGAGTCTATTTCAATCTTCTGAACAGAAATAGGTTTAGAAAGATGACTCCATTGCTGTAGTTCTTCTTGCTGCAGCTTTGTCTCAAGCTGCAAAAACTCAATATTCTCATGTGCAGTTTGCAGAGAGGTTTGGATGTCAAAGAGAGTTTCTTTGTTAACTTTGACCATCTCATCAACAGTTGAATGAATTAGGATATTCAATAACTTTAATGCATCTTCAAGTCTGGCCATTGTCTCAATAGATAAACCTTCATATGCAAATGATTTTTGCCACAATGTTCTCCACGCTGAGTGATTTCCGTAAGTTTATTCACTGTACATTAGCTTTGATGCTTCCACATGTAGTATTAGTCTCCAAATAAACTTATATTTTCCAATAGCAACTTCAAAAATTAAATGCAATAGCCATTAAGTGATAGCTCCTACAGAATGCCCATTTCTCATTCAAAAACTTAACTATACAACGAGCACATTGGAAGATAAAACCTGATAATTAAATGACAACCAACACAAATTAGTGCATATGCAATTCTTAGTCCCGAGAATGGCACCTCAACTTTTTATTTTTTTTTTATTTTTGATGTACGTTGCCCAAGAAATGGAAGCATAGGTTCCCTTTTCACCATATTCCTCGTATCGTCATCCAACCACACTCATTCAGCATGCAGTCCCTTCAATGTAGCTACAACAATAAGAAAAGGTGGAATGATGACTTTAGGCCCCTCAGAAAGAACTCCAGAATTTGTGGTTATGCCCATAAATGGAGTGCAACTTCTTGATAGTTGGTTTCACACCCCAAACACATCACACGACCAAACACATTCAACACAAATGTAGTCAAAATATTCTGGATGGAGGGACGAATTTAGTGAAATGTTGAGAAGCACAAGTGACGCAAAGACTTGACGAGGATTATAGTTCAGTTGCAGCGAAGAAATGCTCTTACAGCATCAGCGTTGGCATCAACATCCAAGCAGCAAAATGTATCCTGGAGAATTCGAAATGTTCTACTTCCCCTGATGTGCTTCCCCAAGCTTCACGCTAAGTCAGAGGAGAGCGGGGTTATATGATCGGTGTTCAAGCTTAGGGTCCCACATCATTCAACGGCAAAGATATATTATGGCAGGATTGAAGTTTTAAAAATGTGGGGATTCATTCACTCAAACTGCTCTGAATCTCCATCTCATTTCGTTCACCTTGCTTTCTATATCAAACATTTCACTTTATGTTTTTCCAAACAACAGGAATGAGCTTACCATGCATATCAATTGCCTTCTTAAAAGGGCCCCAAACAAAAATTATAAGCTTCCCTTCTCCTTGGCTCCTAGTTAAATTGATTCGCCCGACCTCTGCGGAAAGTACTCGAGCTGCCAACAATTCTGGCCTGATGTATTTTACGTAGAAGCAGCGCTTTCCTAAACCTGAATATAAGATTGTAAATAAAGGAACAGACCATGAACCGATTTTCACAGCAACAGTAACTGTGAATGGAAAAGGATATGATTCTCCTCCTTCAAGTTATTTCGGTAAACTTAGAGACGCAAAGCATGCAGCTGCTCGTGTTGCACTCCGGAATTGTACGCAGAAGCAGTGTTGGACACAGAGTTTTGTATGACCCTACTTCACGAGCAATTGGAAAAGCTGAACTTGCCAGATGCTTCTTATAGCTGGGAAAAGTCAGGGGAAACTAGCTCGAAATATATATATACTGTGGAGATTGATTGCGGGGATTCGTTATGTAGGAAACTGTGCAAAAACCAAGCAGGGAGCTAAAATCAACGCTGCTCGAAAAGCACTGTTGGCCATTCAAGGATAGCATTATAAGTCAAATACTGAAAGTTGTTGTTGATGCAATTGTTAATCAATAGTCTCCTCCGCAAAGATGATGAATCACAGTTCGATCTCCTAAAAGTGGTCTTCACAGGCAATTCCGTCCTTTAATTATATTGATGCCACCATTCGCAGCGTTACCACTAGACAGCGTTACCAAACGCATTCAACTTCGAACCATAACGCATTCAATAAAATGTATAAAGCAGCAGATTCATTTAACAACGCATTCACCGTTAATGTATAAACATTCAATAATACGCAAACGCATGGGCATATACAGGTATCTCATTATACATCGTTACCATATCAGGTGAGATTCATGGAAACAGTCTGAAATCACCAGCAATCGGATATATTCTATCTGCGTTCAAACGAAAGAGAATGCGGCATTCTCAACAGCACACTCCAACAGCACATTCAGGCGTTAAAATCTGCTTTCAAAATGCTTCAGGATTGTTCTGACAATATAAAAGAAACGTTTACCACTTTATTAGGACCAGCCGGCTTCAGAAACCTCACAAGGAATGTCACACGTAAGATGCATTCACCAAAAAATGAAAACGCAGATACAGCGTTTCAATGTCAGAAGGCAGCGTTCAAACGTTTCAGTGTCAGAAGGCAGCGTTCAAACGTTCACCAGGAAGCGGATAGAAGGCAGCGAGCAGAGGACAGAGGAGTTATGTCAGGATAGAGGCAGTGCAGCGCTGGAAGGACAGAGTCAGTGGTCAGAACAGTTGCTCAGGGAATAACAGTCCACACATCATGGCTCTGATACCATGTTAAACAGACATGGTTAAGGAGAAACAAATGTAAATGATAAAGCTTGCAATACAATTTTATTCACAAAAGATGTACATTTATAGTACAATATGGTGACCGTTGGGATTCACATCCCAAGGTCATACTTTCATCCTTCTTCTCACAATAGGTTTCCCACTAGTCCTTGATGTGGGGGGTAGCTTTGAGAAGAGAAAAAGTAATATTTTCTCGGCTAGAAAAATCATGAACATAAAAATATCCTTCTAGAAAATTTAACCATTTATCTATGGTGTCTACATCTATTTGGCCCTAAAATATGGGAATGTCAAAGTTTACTTGTTCCTTAAAAGGTATGGAGCCTCCAAAGAGGATGTTGGATGTGGATGCGCCGTTGATGGGAAACTGTTGAAGGATCTGGGTAAATTTATCCATCATCACATTCCTATGTTTCTTGAGGGCCTCCTAGAGCAATATTTTGATAGGATCTCCTGCTCCCTTGTCTTTCTTTTCTTCCCCCATGGGAAGCCATCGGGATTGGCGAGGCTAGTCTTGCAAAGGTTCGAACGGTTTAAGCCCTAACTCCTTATATCCCGACCTTGTTGGGGACATGCAATGAAAAACAAAGAAAGATCAGACCGCTCTGATACCACTGATTTGAATTTAAATACGAATGCAATAAATTATAGATATAACCATAAATGCAGAGATACAGTAGAAATAACACTTGCTTTCATTAATATCAAATAATGAAATATGCTATCAAGCATAATGGAAATGAGACTAGCTCGAGCGATGGCAGCTTATCTTCTAGAAGAGATGTGGTAGCTGCATGCCTCTGAACTAAGTTACAATGAGGTTCAAGGGCATTTTTATTATTGGACAATAAGACAAAACCCTAAACAACCAAAACCCTAACCCGAGGAGATGTAACACCAATAGTTTGTGGGCCCCATTGGGGTTATTTGGGAAGCCAACTTCCTGGGGTCATAACTTGGTCATATTATCTCTGTTTGACATGCATGATACCTCCTTGTAAAGATCTCTCCGAAGAATACAACCAAAAACATGATTTCAATGAAACCGCCTAGAGAAATATTGCCAAAAAAAAGGTCGTTTAGGGCCTCAAAATGGCTCTGGAAGTTTAGGACTCGAAAAACTGCCAAAAATAGTAAATTGTGCTACAATTAAGGAAATTGAAAAAAAAAGTAACAGAACAATGGTGGGTGCCAAGTGGAATAGGTGAGTGGCCACCAATATCCACCAGGATCAATCTGCCAATGTATTTAGATTTCTAGAGATATGTTGATATTAGATACAAGCAAAATATCTTTCTAAAAGGGTGAAACCTCATGAACATGTGAAGCATAGTTGGACTTCTAACCGAATAGACAATAGTCAATTATAGTACTACAAGTTATGAGTTAATTTTGATGACTATATGGCAGATACCAAGTGAAATCGCATTATATAATAGTTTGATCATTGCGGTATACTCAACGAGGTTATTTCTAGAGAGACTAATACAAAGGCCTTGTAAACTCATTAACTCACCATTTGGAGCATATATAGACCAAGCTGCGGAAGAGAGCTTCTGAGTACTATGAATAGAAACATCAAAATAGCCAACATATGGTTCGAGGGATATCGACATCTGCAAAGCAAATGTAAACAACATTAACAAAAACCTAGGAAACTCTGAAAGGAACACACTACAAACACACTCAATCACACATATATACAATATGTACGTTGTGCACTACATAAAAACTAATGAATAGTATTTCTTTAAGTACAACTCATTTCTAGGTCGCACCAAGGTAAATCCATCAAAAATACCATAAGCCCTTTTAGCAAGAACACATTTGAAAATATATGGACCCAACCACTTTGGGTCGAACTTCCCCAATCCTAATTTATTATAATCTTGATCGTATAATAGAATGAGATCTCATTCTGAGAAGACACAAGGCTTGACACTCTTGTCACATTTCACCTTGGTACATTTCTTATGCGCTTCGTTAACCATAGCGACATCTCGTTGGATTTCATCTAAGAGACATTCCTCTTCCATGGAAGTGGCAGGGAGGAGTTCGCCACCAAGTTTGAGGGATGGAATTTCAAATTCAATTTGAAGGATTTCTTCGAAACTATAGACCAATTGGAATGGTGTAAATCTAGTAGAAGTCCTAACAAAATTTTGGTATGCCCGCAAGGCTACATAAAGAATGAGATGCTAGTCCAATTTATGGACCCCTATCATACTTTGAAGCATCATTTTGAGAACTTTATCAATCGCCTCAACTTGCCCATTTTCTTGAGGGTAGTAGGGAGTGGAACTTTCATGGGAAATTCCCATCTTTGTAGTTAGTTTAGACATCATGTGATCTCAAAAATATTTTCTATGGTCCGTAGCTATAGCTTACGAAACACGAAACTACACAATGAGATGGTTGAAGAAAAATAAAGTAGTTGCTTCATTGATATTCTTATATGTAGGCATCACCCTAACCCATTTGGTAAAATAATCAACCTCTATGATGATACAGTCATGACTCCCAGCCAAGTGAGGTTTACATGTCATGAAATCAATGCCCCATTTCATAAAAGGATCGACAACAATAATAGGATGAAAAGGAGTCGACTAAGCATGAAGATTTTGATTAAAAATATGCCATGCATGACACTTCTGGACAGTGAGGATACATTCACGAAATATGGTGGACCAAAAGTAACCATCACATAAGATATTTTGTGTGGTGGAATATCCATACAAATGAACATCACATGCCCCCAAATGACATGCATTTAAGAATTTCTTAGCCTACTCGTGGGTGAGGCACCTTCAAAAATATGTATTGATACTGCGGCAATAGAGAGTGTCATTGACTAAAATATAATGTCTAGCTTGATATCAGATACAGCGTTGGTCAGCGAGAGAGGTATCAGGTCAGAAAATTTGGGTTTGGAGATATATGAGAATGTCTTCATACTATGGGTCAGATGACGAGATCAGAAATAATGACTCATTTGAAACAAAATCGTTGGATGTCGTTTCAGTTCTAGGATCAGGAAGGTCACAAATTAACTCAAAAAAACTAGGTATTTCTTCAACTTATATTTGACGAATTCCAAATCGAACTCTTGTAGAATGGCAATCCACTTAGAGTATTCCCCCCCCAGTAACAATTGTGAGAGGATGTACATCATGGGGTTGCAATCTAAAACAACCATAGTTTTACGAAGGATGTAATGGAAAAATCTTTGGATAACTTGAACAACTACCAAAGATAACTTCTCGACATGGGTGTACTTGACTTCGATATCATTGATATTATGACTCAAGTAATAAATAGGATGTTAAGTTCCTACATCATCCTCCTGAACCAATACCATGGCAATGGTAGTACTAGTAGCAGTAAGGTACATCGAATAATTACGTTGGTAATTAGGGGGTATAACAAAGACGCCCCAACCAATACATATTTCAAGGCATCGAATGCCTTTTGAGCATCATCATCGTAATGGATCGGGACCCCATTCTTTAGCAAGCAAGTAAATCCTTTTGTTAATTCGACATAATTGGGAATGAGCCTTTGAAGAAAGTTAGCCTTCCCTTGGAGTCATTGAATCTGAAGGAGGGAAGAGGGAGAAGGCAAATCAATGATCACCTAAACTTTCAAGCGATCAATTCAAATTCCTTGTTTCGATAAAACAAATATAAGGAGATGACTAGATCTAACACAAAACACACATTTGTGTGGATTGAGTCGAATGTTATAATGTCTACATAGTAAAACTATGGCCCTAAGATGCATCAGATGATCAACCCAATGTCGTGAATGAGAAGGAAAATTTTCCAAATAAGGTTGCACAATATGTTTGATGTCATCGAAGGCATAATTCATGGCCCTTTGGAATGTAGCCCCAACTTTCTTTAATCCAAAGGGGATCTTTTTGTACGCAAATATGCCCCAGGGACAAATGAATGCAATTTTATGTTGGTACTCTAAGACAATGTTGATTTGATTATAGCCGAAGAATTCATCCATAAATGAAAATATCTCGCAACCATCAAAATCATCAATGATCTAGTTGATGAATGGGGTGGGATAGTTTTCCTTTGGACAAGCACGATTGATGCCCCAATAATCAATGCAAATGAAGATTGTTCCCTATTTTTTCATAACATGAACAATATTAGACACCTAGTCAGTTAAAGGTATGGGGTAAATGAAACCGACTCATAGAAGCTTTTCAACTTCAGTTTTGATAGTAGCGATCTTCTTGGGATGAACAGGGCGAAGGCATTTCAGCATTAGTTTAGTAGCAAGATACGTTTTAATTTCATACACAATGATGTTTGGATTGATACCAGGAATTTCATAACACCAAGCAAAAATATCTTTGAATTCCTATAATAGGGCTTTATAAGTCTTAACCTTATCAGGAGAGTAAGAGACATCGATATGTCGATTTTCAACAATGCTAGGTTTAATTGAAATATCGAGAGGGATGGTCTCTTCAATGTTTGACACTTTCTTCTAAGAATCAATATCTTAAGTGGATGTGGAATTCATAGATAACTCAATGATATTGGGTCGATAAATCTCATTAAGATTATCCTTGAAGGAATCCGACAAGGAGGAATGATGATGATGATCATCCCATGGCGCATCATCTAACATCATGATCTCCATGATGCTCTCATCAGTCAAAAATGTATGAGTCAAAGGATCAAAAAACATACCATAGTCTAAAGAATGATCAACCCAATTAAACGAAGAGGAATGATCAGAATAAGTTGTGCAAGTCGAATGGATGGCTTCGTAATCTTTCTCATATAGTTTGACTAGCACATGGTCACCAAAACTATCAATATTATATTGATCTGGTACTACCCATGGATCAACTAGAGAAGTACAAGAAGATATCATATTAATGTATGCAATTGAAGTGGACTTGTCTGGCAGTGGGGGAGGAGGAAGCAGAAAGGTTCCCATGAGAGAGGAATTCTTAAGTAATCCAACTCCAACATGTTGATACAGGTGAGGGGTTTCCCCCACGAGAGGGACATTTCTAGTAACTGAAGAATTAGTGGAAAATAAAGTGAGTTGATCGATGGCTGCAATAGTTCCTTTATGAGGAAATAAGTCATTCGAAATGTTATGAAACTAGCTCACAAAAAGATAGATCAATGACTTAGAAATCAGCCTCTTTGAGGGGGAACCTCCTTTACATTACAGAAATGAAAAATTCTTGAATGATACAAATGACAAGACCTTGTTTCTATATATAGGAGTCTAAGGGGTCCCAATACAATCAGAACCTACATAACAATAATAATGTAGGGGCACAACAATAACAATAGTGGGCTTCTATGGGGCATAATAATAACAACATGCGACTATATGGGCACAATAATACAATAAGGGGGTTGCACTAATAACAATAAGGTGTTAGACTAGTAGTATAGGGACCTAACATGCCCCTCTCCTTCAAAAAGTGTTGTCCTTAATGCTTGAGTAGTTCTAGATGCTTCTGTATAAAATTCTCATCCTATCATGTGGAATTGTCAGTGGTAAGTTCTTCCAGTTGATGAGATACTCTGAAATTGATTGAATTCCTAGTTGTTTATTTCTTTCTTTCTTTTTTATTGCTTCAAGTTCCAATATAATTTTTCATTTCTCGTCAAGTTATGGAAATATTGTTTGAACTAGGATATTCTCACCTATAACCTTCTTTAAGCATGAAACATGGAAAACTAGGTGCACTCGAGAAGATGCAAGAAGCTCCAATTTGTATGCCATAGTACCAATCTTTTGTAACACCTTGTATGAACCATAATAATTTGGTGATAATTTATTATCCTTCATAGCTTGCTTGAGGGACATTTGTTTGTAAGATTGTAGTTGTATAAATACCCAGTCACCTACATCAAAACTTTTTTCGCTACGATGTTGATCTGCATGTTGTTTCATTCTATTCTGCGCCAAAGCGAGGTTATCCTTTAAGAGTTTGAGAAATTTTTGTTGATGCTCGATGTGATCTTCCATTGCTTGACCCTTAGAATTTTATTATAAAGATGATGTGATGGATGATGGATGATAAGACGAGTTATGAGCTAACTGAGTACCCAAATATTCCACCTCTTTTACTCCAAAGAAACATTTGGAGCTTTTTGCATATAATCATTTCTCCTCCAATAGTTTGAGCACCTTGTCAAGATGTTGAACATGATCCTTACAAGACTTGTTGTAGATTAGTATATCATTAAAAAATACTAACACAATTTTTCTAATGAAGAGTTTGAAAATGGAATTCATCAAACCTTTGAATCCCTTCTGCACTGCAGAAGTCCTTGAACTCGCCAGAGATGAATTCACCACCATTGTCGCTCCTAAGAGCGTTCACCTACTTCCCTAATTCCTTTTCGACCAATGCTTTGAACTCACAGAACTTTGAGTATGTCTGTCTCTTATTTTGCATGAAGAGGATCCAACACTTTCGAGAGAAATCATCAACAAAGATCACATAGTACCTGTGCTTCGCTCTTGAAGCTACTGAGAAAGGTCCACACATGTCTGTGTGAATTCTATCAAGGATCGTCGTGGCACGACTATCCTTCTCGTGAAAGGTGGCTTTCACAAATTTTCCCAAAATACACCCCTTGCACTGATTTGACTATGCAAGAGTACCTTTAGGAAGCCCAGTAGAAATCTGCTATAGTATCTTCAAGGCTCCATGGTGAAGGTGGCCCAATCTTTGGTGCCATAGCTCGCCATCATCTCGGCTCACCACTCCTTTTGCCTTGCATGCCATTGCTGCGGAGCCATCTACATGCAATTGATAAAGGTTCTTGACTTGAACCCCTATATTTCGGGTTTCTCCAGTTGTCTTACTACGCAGGAAAGCCTTTCCCTCGCTGAAAACAACATCATATCCCTTGTCTTGTAAGATCGCCACAGAGATAAGATTCTTCTTCAATCCTGGAACATGCATCACTTCCTTCAATACGAAGGGTTTACCAGACTCCCTCTCAAAGGAAATGGTACCAATACTGGTCGCACTGTATCTACCATCATCGCCCATCTCGATGTGCACTCCAAGATCTTTCTCATCCAGATCAGAAAACAAATCTTGATCTCCTGTCATGTGAAAAGACGCACTACTGTCCAAGAACCATACCGATCCCATCACACTTGATACCAAGCATGCGGTCAGTGAAAAATCCAGCTCAAACTGCGAGGCTAAGGCCTCTCCCACTGCAGATCCAACAACTTGCTTATTTTTCTTCTTCTGTGGACAATTTGTGGCATAATATCCATGCTAGTGACAGTGAAAGCACTTCACCTTGGACATGTCCTGCTTCTTGCCTTTCGCACCGGAATGAGAAGCTTTCTTGTTCTTCCCCTTCTTTACTTTGGTAGCCAAAGTGCAATTTTCTTCATCAGATGCCTTTGATGAAGATTTGCCCCTGGTATTCCATTTGATCTCCTCTTGCACAAGATCAAACCAAAGTCTCTCCCATCCTGGCAATTTCTCCCGACCATTGACAAATTCCTGATAGGAATTCCAAGTCTTCGAAAGACCAAGGAGAGCCAAGCTCACCAAGTCCTCATCATCGACAGTCACCCCCACACTTCCCAGCTCATCCCAACATTGGGTGAACTTCGTGAGATACTTGGGCATACTGTCTCCTTTCTCACACTTTATGTTTCTGAGTTTATCCTTGAGTCGCCAACTTCCTCTGGTCGCTCTTGCTTTGGAATAAGTCTATGAATGCTTTCAACATCAACTATGGAGAAGCCTTTCCATGGAGGCTAGACACAATGTGATCCTTCACGCCCTCCAATAGAATCCTTCGACACTTTGTTGTCTTCTTTTGCCAAGCCGCAACTTCAGCAGCATCAGTAGGTTTTGGGACATCTGCATCTGTGAACTCCTTCAACCCATTGTCTTATAACACCGCCTCCATCTTGTATTTCCATGCAATATAATTTGAGTTTCCTTCAAGGGCATACTCCAATCAAAATCCATTAAAAGACATTTCAACTTCGACACCAAGAAAACACTGCTACAAATTCGAATTCCACTAGCTCAAAACTCAACCACTTCTGATCTAAAATTTGTGAGAACAAAGTATTTCTTGTACAGAGATCGACTGTATGGGAATTCACCAGATATCTCACCTTCCAAAAGAAGGATGAATCCAGAGGCTACCTGGCCCGATTACAGACTCTGCCTGAAGAAATAAAATGTAAACACTTTCTGAATAATAGATCTGATGATCAACTTCACTTGATATCATGTAGAAATCTCTTCTACAAATCAGCTAGCTCTGATACCATGTAGAAATTTTGAAAATAATATAACACTTATTCACAGAGATTATCCTAATTATACACTATTGTGGAATGCATGCATAATACATAACCTCCTCTACCATTGATCATCAATTTTGCGGAATCAGAAACAATCACATGCTCACATTGAAACATCAATCACACATATCAACATAGTATATCACGAGGAAAGCATACATCTAAAAACCCCCAACTATTTGTATATTATATTGATTGAGAACATGTAACAATACATAGTACAATACTCCTCGCAAGTACTCAGTACTATCTCCACTTGTTACACACAAACTAGCTCAAATCTGAATCAATCACAGGTTCAAATCTCCTTCGTTGCTTACCTGCCTCCACTGCACAATCCTGCATGAGAATTCTTGAGAATGGAATAACCAAACTCGTATTTCCCTTGTGTGACACTATGCAATCCTCATTGGCAATCTCAATCCATGCATGTGCAAATCTCATGCACAACTATAGTCACAACTGACATTTGTCTCGCCCTTTCACTCACCTCTAACACTTCTCTCCATTGAACTGTCCATGCACTGAG
>APFE030867872.1:0-14259 GCA_000404065.3 Pinus taeda
TGATTGGTCCCCAAGCTAGCATCTCAATCCCCTTCAGTTGTTTACACCATCTAGCTGAGAGAGTATAGCTTGGAAGTGCCTTCAGATTTTCTGTGATTTTTATTTTGCTTGGATTGAAGCTGGAGTGCTGTTGAAGTGAAGAACCAAGTGGACTGTGCAGCAAGGGCATCAATGGCTGGAGGTATTCCTGGACTTATATATTTTTATTTTGAGATTCTTTATAAAATTTAGAATCGCTGCAGTCTTTCCTTAATTTGAGGAAACTAACTGCAGTAGTTTCCTTAAATTAAGGAAATCAACTGCAGTTAATTAATTTTCTGGTTGGAGCTTCTGAAGTGGTCCATTACTCCATCTGGAGTTCTCTGCCTTGATCTGTGGAACACCTAACACATAGCCATTAGAAGCTTGATGGAAGCTTGGCTATAAATTCATCTGATTGGTCCCCAAGCTAGCATCTTAATCCCCTTCAGTTGTTTACACCATCTAGCTGAGAGAGCATAGCTTGGAAGTGCCTTCAGATTTTCTGTGATTTTTATTTTGCTTGGATTGAAGCTGGAGTGTTGTTGAAGTGAAGAACCAAGTGGACTGTGCAGCAAGGGCATCAATGGCTGGAGGTATTCCTGGACTTATATATTTTGATTTTGAGATTCTTTAGAAAATTTAGAATCGCTGTAGTTTTCTTACACGTTCTAGTCTTTGCTATATTAATTTTCTTCTTTGAGCTCGTGAAAATAGAGAGATATTTTTGATCTTGTAGGGTGGGGTTGACGACCTTCTTATAATAACTTAATTTTCTTTTAGCCCCTAAATCTTTCTCACACCACATGTATATAAATTGTATGTTATTTTAAAAAATTAGTTTTAATGTTTATAATTTTTATTTTTTTTGTATGGTTCATTAGTAAGATTTTCACTAATATATTATGGTGGTGTGTATTAAACATTATATAAAATATTTTGTAATAAAATAAATCAAGGTTTCATTTCAAATTTTTGTGTTATCAAAGTTTAAAATAATTAAATAATAATTTACATAACACAAATCAAGATTTCACCTTAATTTTTTCCCACGGATTTTGGCACTGAAAAGTTCAAAAAATCGCAACAACTCCAATTATTTCGAGATGTCTTTAGTGCGACTTTTTGGGAGTTTTTCAGGTGGGTTTTTCCAGTCTAATTTCTCTAAAATCTAGCATGAATTTATTGAAATCATAACTTTGATGGGTAACCACTGCACAATCTAAGTGCCCTAGGGGTTTTTGAGGGTATTGAATCCATATATACAGTCAAAAAACCAGTTTACATAACACAAATCAAGATTTCACCTCAAATGTTTCACCTCAAAAAATTGCACTAAAGACAACTCCATTTGCTTATTAGTTGGAAGAAGACTTATCCATTCATGATATGCTCATCACGATGCTTGGTCAAGCTTTGACAACTTTTGGGAAGTTTAATTCCCCCAAAATAATTTTTACTACTCAACCCCTTCCATGAAAAACTAAACATAGAACAAACCAACTCATCTACAACTCATAAATAATTAACTTATAATTTTAAAAAATAGAGTTTAATTAATAATAATAATAATAATTAATTCATATAAACAATTATTAATTTAAAATAATAATAATAAATTTTAAAATTAAAGATAATTGTTGAATTGAGGCTTCTGTGATCCATAATAGTTATAAGTAGAACTTCGGTGTAAATCACATATAGAAAGACCTTTGTCGACGCGTTTCGAACCAACCAGTGTGATTCATCGTCAGGACAAGTTGAAGAAACAGATCCAGCTTCACATGTTAAATAGTCTGAGCAGAACCTCCAATGATTATCTTGACCAACGGCTAATTAGAGTTGTCTTTAGTGCGATTTTTTTAACTTTCCATTGTGCGGAAAATTTTGAGATGAAATCTTGATTTGTGTTATGTAAACTGGTTTTTTGACTATATATATGGATTCAACACCCTCAAAAACTCCTAGGGCACTTAGATTGTGCACTGGTTACCCATCAAATTTATGATTTCAATAAATTCCTGCCAGATTTTAGAGAAATTAGACTAAGAAACCCCTGAAAAACTCCCAAAAAACTCCCAAAAAATTACACTAAAAACAACTCATGAGCAAACTAATCCCCAACATAATTATGAAAAAAAATTTATAAATTAATTATTTTAATACTTAATAATTAACCACCTAATTATATTTCAGTACACTTATTTTTATATATATATATATAAATTAATCAAACTTCGACTTATTTATTAAATTATTTCTTAACCAACTTTCTCAATTGACGCAAAATTCAAGGGAAAGAGGCTTCTGATAAATAATTTATACAAAGAATTTTGAAAGGCAACTTTCCACATCATTATTCATATAATCCTTACATCGGATTCTCATTAAAAAAAAAATTACGCAAAGAATTTTGAAAGACAAATCTTTATAAGTACTCATATTATCCTGGATGTAAGATTAACATATAATTGATTTCATTATAAATAAAATTTATAATTAATTAAAAATTTTTTATTAAATAAATAACTTTAACCAGCTTCCCACAAGATACCAGAGAAAGAGGCTTCTCATAAATAACTTACACAAGGAGTTTTAAAAGGGAAATCCACATCACTATTCATATTATTCTCTATGAAATAACCTTAATATATAACTTCATTATAATATTGTTTACCATGACTAATTTTTTAAAATTTAAATTTATATTATAATAGCTTATTTAAATTAAAACTTAAATTTAAAAGTCAAATTTTATTCTTTAATTATATTATTTATTTGGGTTCAAAAGTAATACTTTGAGCAGTAGTTAATTAGAGACATGTTAGCAAAAAATTCGGGTCATCATTTTATTATATATATAATATATATATATATATATATATATATATTATTTACTTAATTTTTTCAATGAAAACTATTTATCTCAATGTTTCTAGACTTGTTTCTTATAAATTTTTACTTCTTTGAATTTTGTTTATCTCTAAGTATTGTTGGTCTATTTTTGTTAATTTTTCTAATATTTAAAGTATTGACCTCCATGGGGTGACCCATCCCCATGCACGGAACCATGAAGGCAACTCTCAACACACCTTCGAGATCTATGAGGACGGCACACATGATGAGGTTCCAACAAGGAGCCATCTGACAGGTTCAAAGTGCAACGTGTCCACTTACGCATCAAATTGCGAGGAGGTTGGGAAATGCATTAAAGTTGCCCGAGTGAAAGCACGTTGGGGCAATTATTCTCTCATGCACATTTACTTTGCAAAGATGAAAATGGAGGCTCTCCTTCAATGGTGTGAGATTTCCAAAATGACTCAATGTACACACTAGGTGGGTTGGGCAAGGTTGTTTATTCTCGATAGCATTTACACTGCCCATCCAATTAGTCGAGGGACAAAAAGGGAAAGAGCTTTAATGATTATGTTGTTTTTGTGTTGTAAGTAGGACCAGGTAGCCTTGGCCTAGTCCATTTGCCTTTGAAAGCAGTGGATTACCCTCAGTGCTCCACACATTTTCCTTCCCTTGGTTGCAAATGAAACAATTCCATTTACCCCATTTGCAATAGGCCTCACTTCACTCAAGTATAATGTTGTCCTCATTGTTACTTCTTTGTTTCCAATTTCCCACTTGGATTTATTGCTTTGTGTTAGACAATTATGGGCTTGTCAATCTCTGTTTTAGAGCTTGTCCCCACTTGTTGTATCTCCTTCTTGCTCATGCTCTCTTATATGCTCTCACTTCATATTCCCTTGGTTTCCTTCACCTCTCTCCATTGTTTCTTCTACCCCACACTCTAGTTGATACCTTTGCACTTTCCCTACCTTCTCTCTCATGCCAAGAGAGAGAGCTCGAGAGGAGGAGGCGAGAGCCACAATCCTCTAGGAAACTCATGAGCTTGGGCCGAAGCCTGAGCCTTAGTAAACCATTTACATGAGAAGCTCCCTTGGTTGTTCAACATGAATTATTAGACAATGAGCAAGCATTGATCTATGAGAGAGTTGAAATGTCGGACTCATAAGTTATGGCAGATGTGGAGTATTATGTCTTCAATTTGGGCACACCAAGAGCTTATCACAATCAATACCCATACATAGTGGATTTATATTGGCATATCAAACACTTTTGGGAAAGGTCTTGTTCAACCATAATGAGATTAGGGATGAGCTTGTCCTTTGCATGGAGGAGCTCCACCTACTTTACCAAATCATGGACGAATGATTACATCAATTGGAGACAACACTACTTTGAAATAGAGATTTGTCACCTTTTGGCCACCCTACATGTCTTTCCCATGTTGGTTGATTGCGTGGTATATTTGTGGTGCAAGGGAACCACCAATAAGCCTAATAACACCTACAAGCAATAGTTTTTGCACATGTTTACACCCTGCTTGCTTGTCATGGCTTTTACAACCAATTTTGAAACTTCGGTAATGAGGCTAGCTACCACCAACTCAATATATGGGTTTTTGGACATTATAATCTTATTCATAACTAGTCTTCTAAGCCTGGTTTCTACTCAGAAAAATTAGAATTAATCAAAAATTCATTCCTTTTGTACATATGTATTTTCATAATATAAAGTTGTCTTTTTATAAATTCAAAATATTCTAAAATTAATAAAAAAATCTCTTAAAAGGAATAGCATAATGAAATTATAATTACAAAATGGAATAACATCAAATTACAATACATAAGACTCCATTACAATTCATAACAACATAATAGTCACTAATCATAAACACTAATAAAAACACAGGAAGCAGTACCATAGCCACGGAGCACTTTGGAGAAAAAGAAAAATAATGATGATAGCTTCTCCTGGCCACCAATTAATACCAAGGACTAATGAATGAATGACTAGTACCTGTGGGCAGGGACTAATCACTTCCTCATGGCTGCCCTTATTTTCTTCTGCATATTAAAACCATGCATCTCAGATCGGTGGCGCAATAATTTCCCCACCACTATCAATGCAAAAGTTGACACAACAACACAGAGCAATGTCTTAGTCGCAGGCAAGAATCGCTTTAGATTTCGACTGTGACTGCTGCCGATGGCGGGGGCATCATCGTTTTCACTGGAAATCACCTTTTCTGCTGATTTTTTCTCCTCGGCTTCTGAATTGGGTGGCCGCAATGCCTCACTTGATTCGATTTCTCTAGAGGAATATTGAAAATTAGGCGCAGGACTAGACAGAATATGTGATGAAGAGCCATGAAGATCGACAGAGTGCTCTGTAACAGCAATGAATTCATCTTCTTCTTCTTCTGGAGAAGAGGGTAAACTTTGGGACTCAGAGTGCTCTGTAACGTGGCCTCCAGACCCAATTTGAGGAGCTTCTGCGCTATCATGATCGCCTTCGTCAGATATACATTCTTCTGCAACGTCATAGAAATTGCAGTCATCATCAAGACAGCCATTATCAGTCAACTGGGGATTCATAGTGATGAAATTTGAATGGTACTCTCTATATATATATTATGGGTCTCCAATGGAGTTGCAGGTGTGTGGGAATGTTGATATAATGAAAGTTGCAGAAATTATAACAATGTCCTCTGACCTGGAGATGTAGGTTGGTCTGAAAGATCCTGCCTTTGAGTTGAAGTTTTAACTTTGTTGGTCATTTCAAACTTAAGTTTTCACTCCCTCAGTTGAGAGTTTGGAATTATTAATATGCTTTCGGTGATACTCTAATGTGATATGAAATTTGTAATTGGTTCATTTTTTGAAATATGCTTTCCTTCTTAACATTATAAAATAGAAAGTACATATTTATTAAATATAGTAGATTCAAAATTTCAGTAATCTTTTATTCCACTTACTAAAAATTATTAATTAAGGCCATGAATAATTTTATATTTTAAATAAAATAAAATATCTAAATAAGTTTGAGAATTAGTTTAGTTAAAAAGTCTCATTGCAAAGCATTTGTTCTGGTCAATTTTCTTTCATACCTAATTTGTTTCATCAACAAAACTGATGCATCAAATAAATTTAAAATATAACTATAAAAATAAATTTACATAAAAAAAATAAAAATTAAATATATTATAATAATTATATAAATATATAATATTCATAATTAATTAAAATATCAAATTTATTTATTCCGAATTAACTTACTTCCTCAATAAAGATTTATAACTATGGTAAGTCAAAACTAATTTTCATTATTTTATACAAATAAACAAGAATGTAAACTATGTTATTATAATTATATATCAATAAGGAAAAAAATATGAAGTTTATTATTAATTTTAAAATTGTTTTATTAGTAATTTTATACATTTATTGAATATAAAACTTATTAGATATGTTTGCTTGGAGTAGCTTAATTGGTACTGGTTGTGGAAATGAAGTCTCATCGAACCAGAAGCCTTGGGTTCAAATCTTGTGTTTTCCCCCTGATCAAGGTGAGAAGTTGGACATGATGAAAATATTTTAGATATAAATTTTAATTATTTTATATTTAGTATATAAAGTCTATGGGTTTTTGGATAGACGGTGGCAGAGTGCGTTGTTAAGACACTCTTATATGTTAAGTTATTTGTTAGGCCCCTACACTAGTAGTATAGGCCCCTATACTACTAGTAGTATAGGGCCTAACATTATTCGTTCAATTCTCCACCCTATTTAGGTGATATTCTTGGACATGACCATAATGTATCCTCACCAATGCCGAACTTATAAAAAAAATATTTAGTCTATAAATTTTAAAATAGTTTTTTTTTAACATTGAAAAAATATATATTAATAAATGTTGTGATTAAATCATATAGGGATATTTCATTGGGTTTTTTAGTTTGCTTCTTTCCTCATTCTTTCTAGGAGGGCACAAGAGTTCCTATGTATCTAGATAAGTTGCAATCACAATGCTTCTATATTGGGGTTTCAACTCTCTTGTTCTAGGCATATGTATGTATGGCTATTCATATCATTATATTGTGGTTTGGCAACTCTTTTCTAGCCTCATGTACTATATTGAGAGCCTATTCCTGCTCAAACTAGCACCCTTTGCAAAAGTCCCAATAACAGTTCTATTAAGGTAAGCACATTTGAGAAACATACCACTCTCACTTCATCAAGATTTCCCCAGGCCATCTCCTCAAAGTCACAAGGGTTATCCTAAACTACAAAACAAGTTGGTAAAGTATATCATTGTAGGCACTAAATAGTTTACTTCACTAACAAACACCTTAATACAAGTTTGGTAGAACAATGTTAATCAAGGGATAAAATACCTTAAGAATATTCAAAGAAGCATTAGAGCATCAATTACCACCTAATAGTGAGGGGTAGGAGCTAATTAATATTTGTTGATATATGACGTACTACAATAGAAATACAAATTAGCGTAATGAAATGACTCTTTTAAGCTAAAGAATAAGTAATTTCTACCATGCAAGGGCAAGAAATTTTTCAAAGAAGCGTTAGAGCATCAATTACCACCTAATAGTGAGAGCTAGGAGCTAATTAGTATGCATTGATATATGACGTGCTACAATAGAAATACAAATTAGCGTAATGAAATCACTCTTTTAAGCTAAAGAATAAGTAATTTATACCATACAAGGGCAAGAAATTATTGCACAAATAATGAAAAACATAATTTAAGATTACATCATGATTATGTGTTCTAAATTGGACAAGATTGCTATTGTCCAAATTTTCCAAAAGCTGATTTATGACAGTAAATGTAGAAAATACATATTTTAAATGAAGCAAAAATCACCCAAGGGTGCCTAAAATCACTTTTAATATTGGCCCTTGGATATCCTAGATAGCGAAATGAAATATACATATAAAAGAAGCCTAGCAATGATAAAATACAAGTTCAAATGATAAATAGATTTGAAATTAGCACAAAATTGTATAAAAGGGGTGTGAATCCCCCTATCGTTTTACCCATATTCTCCAAATTGGAAAAATATGCAATATAAATCACTTAGGAGACCAATTTCACCATTAGGATGTGTTATATAACCTTTCATAAAAAGTCAACAATGAAACATGAGCTAGGGTAAGGTCAGAATACACCTTTATAGCATAAACCATGTAGCTTTAGGTTTCACCAAATCTAATTTGTAAAATTCTTAAATCATCCCATGAGATGTTGAATAAAACCTTTAACACAAATACATGGGGCTACTTTACCCAATTAGGGTTAGAAATGAACAATTTATCATAAACCCTTGAACAAAATCGTCTAGATTAAGAAAGCAATTTGTGAACTTTGGTCTAGATAATAAATAGATATATTTTAATGGCTTATTTTTACATTTTTTTTGTATCTTTTATTTTATAAGACAAAAGAAAAGATCAAGGGTTTTTTGGGGTTTAAATGTAGGAGAGGCATGACTTTTCTTTAGGGTGAAACATTCCTCTTGAAATGTACTTGCGTGACTTCATTTAGGTGTAGTCGATGTCCCTTTTTTTACTTTACTCTAATTTCTAGTAAAGAAAGTTCCAACGGCCTATCCAAAAGTGCAAAATTCCTCTTTTAGGTGGACGACTTTTGGGTTAAATAGTCTTCAAGTGATGCTTTTAAATATTTTTTTCATCATTAAATCACCTTAAGTGAGTTCTAAGTCATTCAATTAAGATGAAACATCACCTAAGTGACCTCCACATCATCATTTTAACTTGAAAATATCCTAATGGCTATCATAATTTCCCACATGTGTAGATTGACCCCCTGTAATGAAAAATCAACTCAAACATGCCAAAAAGATGAGAGCGTTCTAGCATGTGACACATGGCATGTGCAGGGGCTCCACATTACATGCAATTAGCCCATATGTGCCTTAGAGAGTGTGACCAACACCTTGAAAAATGAGATATGCCTTGAAAATGATGAGGCTACCGTGGGAAGCATGAAAGTAGATGACCATTAGTAGAATTACCTCCAAGGTCTCATGGCCAAAGTGCGAAAAATACATAATAAAGAGAGGGTTAATGTGGGCAACATGTGTGTGATAAACCATGGATGTGACAACCCTTACAATTATCATAATCACCTTTTACACAACAATAAGTGAGTAACTAGGGCTCCTGTAAATCATGTGTCATATTAGATTCATCACAAGATATCTAAATACCTAAACATGACATAAATGTTTGACATTATGGGAGTTACAATCACTGAGGGATAGTTAGTTAAATCAATAAAAGCAAGAACCTTGAGAATGGGGACTAAAAGGAACTTCCATGGCCATCCACCATAGGGTATCTAGACCACCATTGGCAAAAATCATCACACTTTGGGGTATCAAAATGGTCACGTCTTGCGAAAAAAAAATATGGGGTACATTGCAAAGGATTTGAGGTGTAAAAATACCCCATTTTATCTCACTTAGGTATCTCTTTTATGTCAGGCACACACCATTGTATCATTGTTATGATATGTCTTGATGAGTTTGGGTATACCTACCTCATCCCAATTGAGATCTTGTACACATTGTTGGGCTACTAATTTATAATTATTATTATCATTTCTTAACATCCATTTCATCCATTTTGACTATTCTTTTATCACATTATTTACCATAATTTATTATATAATTCCAATTCATAATTTTTTATGTTCTTGTGGATAAGCAATATTTGTTCTCCTTTATTTTTAATAAATTGATGATTATTATGCATGATTTTCCAATGATGATTTATTGATTAATTGTTTATAACATCACTCATGATTTTAGCCTCCAAGATCTCTTCCAGATTGCAAATTTGATCTTCAACTCATCATCAAATATTCCAACTCAGAATTTCGTAGGATAAAACGCAACGGTGTTGAATCAGACATTAGAGGAAAACAAAGAAGAATATTAAAAATATGAGACATGGGTTTTGTGTATGATGGACCAAATTAGTTTCCCATTGAGAATTTTACCGAAATTTGATCTGGATTGAGAGAAAAGAAAAGTTCTTCAAAGGACATATTCGCAGATTTTCTGTTGTGGCCGTTTTCCAAATTGTCCCAATTGCACTAACCATATTCGACTTGTTCCAGCTAAATCATGATGGAAAGATCTCTTATATCTCATATTTCTTATGGAGATTTTGTAATCAATCTAAATTTCATGGGAAATCATTTTGTAATCAATTTGTTGTAAATTTCCCTTTGTTGTTTGTATATTTAAAAGACACAAATTAGAGAGAAAAGGGAGATAACACATATAGGGAGCAGACTAGATATTAAAGTTTTTCCTTTGAGAATATAACAACAGACTTCATATTTTCCTTTTGATTAATGAAATCTTGATCTTCTGAGTATTATCTAGCCTTTGATCTTTTTTCCACAGCCCTGATTAGAGAGTTGGGCCCACTCTCCTAATCAAGTGTTGTTGGCTTAATGGTGTGTGTAGATTTATTTTTGTTGTGATTATTTCTTTATCATTGTAATGGTTCATTAAGTTTGTGTTGTTGTGAATCCTAATTTGTTGTTACTTTGATTGTTGTTACTATTATTTTTTGTTGTTACACATTGTTATATTGTTGATTGAATGCTCAATGTTGGGTGGGGAAACTGTGGCTTGCATAGACTTTACATGGTAGCCTTGAAATAACAAGACGAGCCCCGAATTGATAATTAATGTGGGAAGGGGTGAATTCTATAATTCATATCTGAACACCCACATTTTTGTGGCATTGCTGAGGAGGCTCTGGAAGGCGTGAAATTACAACTAGTACCTGACCATAGGATCAATCTCTCGTCCTCGGGAGGGAAGTTTTCACCTTGCTCTAGGTTCTGAGCATTGGATCCTTTTAGTTTCTTTGATTTCTTGTTTTTTATTTTTTAGGACCACTCTCTTGTCTTGGGATAAGAAGTTTTTGCCCTGTTCCAGGGCCTGAGCATTAGAATTTTTATTTGGTTCTTTCAATTTCTTTCCTTTTTTATTGATTGTAAGAACCACTCTTTCATCCTGGGAAGGGAAGTTTCCACCCTGTTTTAGGTCTTGAGCTTAGATTTTATGGTTGATTTGTTTCTCTTTATTTTGTTTTCTTGATTTTAGGGGCCACTCTCTCATCCCGGGAAGGGAATTTTTCACCCTGTTCCAGGTCCTGAGATTTAGATTCAACTGAATAATTCTCTGCTCTAGATTGTATGAATAGAAAAACAAACAAAAAGGGGCAGAGGAAGACCCCCAAAACTCACAGGTTGAGTTCAAAGAATAAATCATCAATAAAATCTAGAATCCAGACGAAAAAATTCATGATATGAAAACTAAGGGAAATCAAGACTATATTGAAGACTAGTTCACTCTATCGTTTGCTTGCAACATCACTCCCTACTTCAACAATTATTGGCACCATCCTTAACGGGGAAGTTGGTCTTCCATACCCTAGTATTTATTGACATGAATTTCTCAAATTCAGGTATATACACACTTGAGGTCTTATTTAGAAAATGGTTCCATTGGGAGTACTCTTATACGTAAGTATATTTTATTTTTCAAGGTAGAGTAGGTTAGTGTAGAAAATAGAATAAATAAATAAATTTATTTATATGTAGAAAGAGTTGTGTTTGATGCAATATGATAAGTAAATCAATATCGGTGGTAAATATTTGATTTTATTTGTGCATGTAGACGTATTATATTGAAAATCATATTTCTACAAACATTCATCATCATTTTGGAAAAGTAAAATGTTTGATTATCATATCTTATGGCTTGTGGGCTTCATAAAACCACTAAAAACACAGTCGGGACTGTCATATTTTGAGGGAAAAAACGGGAATATTTTCAAAACCTGTTTTATCCTAAGTATCCATTTATGTCTACTTTCCAATACAATTTGAATCACTCAATTTGGATTTGAAATGAAAACGTTATGACCAAAACATTGACAATATGTCTAGTAGGAAGCTCAGGAACAAAGTTGGAACAATCGGTTTTTGGAGGACTAAATGAATAGATTTTGGAAAGCTATTTCTATGGTATATTCTTCTATTAATCTATTTTATAATCCAATTTGAATCACTCAATTTCGATATTATATGAGAAAGTTATGACCAAAATATTGACTGTCTATTGTAAATCAGCACCTTTAAAACTCTATTTTTTTATCGTTCCTTAGCACATTTGACCCATCATTTCTTCATGCCTTCAAAAATTGTTTCGATTAGATATATTTACATGAATCTACTTTAATCTCTAATTTGGATGAGTTCAATTTGTCATCAAATGAAAAATTTATGCTTAAAATATCAATTGTTGGTCTAAGTTGGGAAAATCGAAAATGGCTCTCTTATGCAGGTTGTTCTAAGTAATGGAATTTTTAAAACCTGTTTCTATTGGTGATATATATTTGAATTAGCTTTCATTTGGATTTGGAATCATTCAAATCAGATGAAAAACAAAGGAGTTATGATTAAAACATTGTTGGTTAGTATGTCGACCACCGCTCTCCCGCAAGTGACAAATCATTGTTGGTTAGTATGTCGACCATTTCTCTCCCGCAAGTGACAAATATATTTTTCTTTATCCTTTTGTGGATTTGTTTTACAGAGTAACTAATTGTTATTTTCTTCATATTTATTGGATTAGGAAACCTTATAACCTCTGTTCTTCTATGATTTCATGGTTTATTGTAGGTAGATGCTCGATTTTTGTAGGTCTGAGGAGAATAAAGAGGTCAATTTATGAACAAGTGATTCTTGAAGACAATGATAATGAAATAATAGCATTTCATCCAAGAATCTATTAAGAATATTAATATTATATGATTTTGATTCTTTCTAGGTGCCATGATCTTAAAAAAAATGGATCATAAGAGCTTGTTGTAAAATTGTTCCTGCTATTGTTCACCAACACAAAGGAAACAATGTGAAAACTTTTCATCACTTAACGGATTTATAACAAGAGAAATGGGGAAACGATTTCCATTTTAAGATAGTCATTTCTGCCAAAACATATTTTTTTATTTTTTTTCCAAAAGATCATTTTTCCATTCATTTACCATTGATAGATTGTTGTTTCTGGAAACAGATTAATATTCCCTTAGGAAATAATATTGCTACAACCAAAATCACATTTGTTGTAACCTAAGTTATTATTATTTTTTTTAATAAAATGTTGTTTCTTTTATGATTTCTCTTATGTTTTTATGTTTCGGGTGTTTTTTACTTCAAAGCCACATCTTTTGTTCTCAAAATAAAAGAAGGAAGTTCTCAAGTTTCATGATGTTGCTCCACATCTATACTTTTGTTCCCCAGTCTTATCAGTATATGGTTTCCTCATATCTAATATCAAAAACTATTATGGTGTTGTTACTTCATCGATGTTGATATTTCATCAATGTTGATACTTCGTTGTTGTTGTTACTTCACCAATGTTGTTACTCCACCAGTGTTATTACTCCGCTAGTGTTGTTACTCCACCAGTGTTGTTACTCCACCAGTGTTGTTACTTTGTCGATGTTGTTAGTCGACTAGTGCTATTAACAAGAGAAATGGGAATTGATCTCCATTTGAAGATCCAAGTCATTTCCGCGAAAGCATTTTATTTTTATTTTTATTTTCGAAAACATCATTTTTCCATTCATTTACCATTGAGAGATTGTTGTTTCTAGAAACAGATTGATGTTCCCTTACGAAACAATATTGTTGCAACCAAAATGATAATTGTTATAACCTATGTTATTTTTTTTATTTTTTATTTTAATAAAATGTTGTTTCTTTTCTGATTTCTCGTATGTTTTATATTTCAGGTGTTGTTTACTTCAAAGTCATATCTTTTGTTCTCATAATAAAAGAAGGAAGTTCTCAAGTTTCATGATGTTACTCCACATCTATACTTTTGTTCCCTAGTCTTATCAGTGAATGGTTTCCTTAGATCTAATATCAAAAACTATTATGGTGTTATTACTTCATTGGTGCTGATATTTCGTCAATGTTAATACTTCGTTGGTGTTGTTACTTCACCAATGTTGTCACTCCGTTAGTGTTGTTACTTCGTCGGTGTTGTTACTCTGATAGTGTTGTTACTCCGATGGTGTTGTTATTCTGTCGGTGTTGTTACTCAGCTGGTGTTGTTACTCCGCTAGTGTGGTTACTCTGTCGATGTTGTTACTCCGCCGATTGATCCAGGTGGATGTTGGTGGCCACCCACCTATCCCATTTGCACCCCCACAACTGTCTCTTTCAGTTTTTCAGTTTCCTTAATTATAGCACAGTTTACTATTTTTAGCAGTTTTTCGGGTCCTAAACTTCCGGAGCCATTTTGAGGCC
>APFE030867874.1:0-23287 GCA_000404065.3 Pinus taeda
TTTTTTATTGAGTGGCTAGATTTACAAAATCTTTACATTATTTGTTTCTCCAAACAATTATCACATCTCCAGTTTCTATATATGTTAAAAATGGATCTTGAATAGCATTTTGATGAAATTTTTGAGAAGCTATTTGTTTTGAATGATTATAAATATATACTTTCCTCTAATAAATATTTTAAATACATTGTTGTATGTAATTATCTATTAGTAATTTTGAATATATGTAACAAGTGAACCAATACTAGAGCCTAGGTGAACAGTAGTTAGGGGAGCTCAGTGCCCACATACTGGACTCAAACAAGAATGCACAGGGTGGTGAAATCACGATTAAAAACGAGTCCATTGAAACCCTAGATACAATGTTAAAACCCGAATTTAACGGTCTCACCAAACTATACAGGTCGCATGACGAGTTGGGTAGGTGTTATATGGGAGACGAGTATAACACGTTGTTTTCCATCATGGCATGAGGCTGCACAATAATTGGAGTCCCTCCGCTAACATCTTTGAATTGTAATATTGATCCATGTTTTGGGTTGGCTCCCATCATGTAAAAGAATTATATTCTATGTAAAACTTAGATTTAATGTTATATAAGAAAATAGTTTTTGGTTTTGGTTTTATATATGATGGTTTTAGACTATAATTTTAAGTTGATATTTTTTTGGCTAAAAAATCGACCTTTTCAAATGTAAAGAAATATGTTAATGACCCAATACCTAATAGGCACATGACATGGCTAATAACATGACGTGGTTTTTCTTTAATAATATATGACATGAATGATAATCTACCTCTTTATAGTTCATCCCAAATTATTTCACATAACATCATTAATTATTGTCCTAGTGTTAATTTGACAATAAAATTATAATATATATTCTTTTATATTTAAAATAAAATATAAAATTATAATTAATTAATTAATTGAATAATTTAAAATGAAAGAAACATATAACAATATATTGATAATTAAATCAACATAATAATTGAAAATAAATTAGCATTGCAAATTCATCCATTCACGTTCCAGAAGAGGTTTGTAATTAAGTGATAACGATATTATGAATGATGAAAGCAATCCTCAACATAAATTGGTTACATAATAAACAAATGTAAGAAACTTTCTATCACCAAATGATTAGTTACAACTTTACTAAAAAGTGATGTGGTTAATAATACTTTAAAGTTGAGTTAAAGGTCAATAAATATACAAAAATCAACAAAATTCATTATTAAGGAGATATTATCTATAATGAAGCTCTATCCTAACTTGCTAGCTTGATTTGATGTCCATGGAAAATTTGAATTCTAAGATATGTTTGACACATGTTCCATATCCTTTTAATCCTCTTATAATTGTGAGAATGAAAATAATACTTCACCTAGTTAACTTTGTCATGTGAATGCGTCCATTAACCCTAAACCTACATGACATCTACAAATACTCCACAACTTCGTTGAGGGATATATAAGAAGGGAAGTATTTATTGATCTAGCTGATGATCATTCTAATCAATGCTAAACAAACTATGAGTTTCACCAAGTCTCTTCTCTTTTACCTCCATTTTTAGAGACTCCACATCTAGAAATATTTAAAGAAGATTATATCCATCTAGAATGGGATACCATCATAAATGAAGAATTTTGTTGATTGATAATGAATGATATTTGAGATCCAATACCTCTTATAAAATGAAGAAATTTTCAAATGCAAATGGGTTTACAAGACCAAATATGTTGCAAATAGTATTGTTGATAGAGAGAAGGCTAATTAGTTTCCAAATGTTTTTTCACAAGTAGAACATAGTGAGTACAACAAAATGTGTAGCCTAGTTGCCGAAATAAATTCCATACACCATGTCCTTGCCCTTGTTTCCCAATATATATGGAAATTCATCTAACGAATTTCAAATACACCTAAGAAATTTATATAGAATAAACCTTGGTTTTATTTAGACTAATATCACTCAATGGCCTCAACCAAGCTCCTCAATCTCCGTATAAAAAAGTGGGTTGATTGCTTCTTGACTCTAACTTTTCTATATGTCATTTTAACCGTAACAGTACCATATTTTTATACATGTATTCTATGTTAATGATATTATACTCATATTCTATTGGTCACACTAGACTTCGAAACCATGTGAAATCTAAAATTAGAAGACTTTTGACATCATAGAATTAAGTCATTTGCATTATTTTCTTATCCTCCAATTTTTGAAATCTCGAGAAGGTATTTCTCTTTCCCAACCTAAGTATGCATGATATTTATTAGTCATTTCTTTATCAAAGACAATTGTAAACTAACATTGTCTCCCTTCAAATAGAGAGCTAAATTTTTAACCACCTACAACTCAACCATTTCCATTAATTCCCAATCTAAGCATGAATGTGACATTCATCATTGGTTTCAAATGGATGATTGCAGATCATCCCCATCTCATTTCAATTGTGGATTAAATTTTTTCTCCTCTTGATCCTCACCCACAGTGGACATCACTTTATACCTATAGCGGGTTGGTGTCATTTTGAATCTAGCTCTTACTTGGCATTTATGTTATTGTTGGTCCCATTGCCTAGTATGTATACGATTCTAAAAAAAACCATCAAGAAAAAACAAAGAGAATACTTTGGTATATCTAGGTATAGTTTAATTTGGTATATATTATAATACACGAAGATCTCATAAGTTGGATCGTTGTATAGATTCTAATTGGGATTATGCACCTAATGGCTAGATGTCTATTGTAAGGTATATTTTAAACTTTGGTTCTAAATATATCACTTATATTTTAAATAAAAAAATTTATCTATCTTTATTTATTAAAATTAGTATATCAAGCAACAATTTATGCAATTTTATATATTATTTCACTTATACAAGCCTAGATCCATCTAACTACGAATCTATCATGCGTTGAGAGGGATCAAATCCTTTTAGGTGCAAACTTTCCCTTTGGAATGTAGTAGTTGAGGAGAGGTTTGCACTTGAGGAAAGGCTTTCACCTCGAGGATGCATTTCCTCTCTTGCTATTAGCTCTAAATCTACTAGAAACATCACTGCCTATCGATGGGAGGTATGGATAGCCTACATTTTTGCAAAAAATAAGCTAGAAGACCTCTTCTATTCAATGACTCTACTGATATGCACAATGCCCATATCATTTATTCCTCTTAATATAGGGCCCTTAGATCTATTGTGCCCTCTAAGAACTTGCCCTAATGAATATACTTTCTTTCAACATTCATGGTATGGGGGATGCCACTAAAATGATGTCCCTTCGTTACCTTTTCTTCTCTATTCATCCTTTCATCGTTCTCATTCAGGAGACGTTGGATGACTCTCGCAAAACTATTTCATATTTTCATTCAATCTATCCGAATTGGTATATGGTCATTTTTTATTCTTTCTATTTATTATATAACTTTTGTCTATTAGCAATTAGTTGGTGATGAAGAAGGGAGAAAATCTTGTCAATAATTTGCAATAGGATTGACACTGCAAATCTATTTCATTTAATTTTAGATATCACAACTTTTGACAACTAATTAATTCTCATTGTCCCTCCAGGTATTACTAAATATATCTTGAAGATTTACTGTGTTAAGATTACTTGAAATAACTTGCTTCTTTGTTAATGTTTGATATAATTTATTTTGTTCAAAAACATTTGATGATAATTTTTTATCTATATTTACAAAGTCAAGAAATAATATCTTTTTGAATTTTTTTATTGAGTGACCAAATTTACAAAATCTTTACATTATTTGTTTCTCCAAATAATTATCACATATCTAGTTTCTATATATGTTAAAAATGGATCTTGAATAACATCTTGATGAAACTTTTAAAGAAGCTATTTATTTTGAATGTTTATAAATATATACTTTCCTCTAATAAATATTTTAAATACATTGTTGTATGTAATTATCTATTAGTTATTTTGAATATATGTAACATGTGAACCAATACTAGAGCCTAGGTGAACAGTAGTTGGGGGATCTCAATGCCCACATACTGAGCTTAAACAGGAATGTACAGGGTGGCAAAATCACGACTGAAAATGAGTCCATCGAAACCATAGACACAATGTTAAAGCCCGAATTTAATGCTCTCACCAAACTATACAGGTCGCATGACGAGTTGGGCAGGTGTTATATGGGAGACGAGTATAACATGTTGTTTTCCATCATGGCAGGGAGGGTGCACAATAATTGGAGTCCCTCCCCTTACATATTTGAATTATAATATCGATCCATGTTTTGGGTTGGATCCCATCATGTAAATAAATTATATTTTATGTAAAACTTAGATATAATGTTATATAAAAAAACAGTTTTTTTTGTTTTATATATGATGGTTTTAGAGTATAATTTTAAGTTCATATTTTTTTGGCTAAAAATTCGACTTTTTCAAATGTAAAGAAATATGTTAATGACCCAATACCTAATGGGCACATGACATAACTAATAACATGACCTGGTTTTTCTTTAATAATATATAACATGAATGGTAATCTATGTCTTTACAGTTTATCCCAAATTATTTCACATAACATCATGCATCTCACAATACACAATAATTATTGTCCCTAATATTAATTTGACAATAAAATTATAATATATATTATTTTACTTTTAAATTATAACATATAAAATTTATAATTTATTTATTTATTTAAAATGAAAGAAACATATAACAATATATTGATAATTAAATCAACATTAGAAAATAAATTAGCATTGCAAATTCAACCATTCACGTTCCAAAATAGGTTTATAATTAAGTGATAACAACATTCATGTTCCAAATGAGGTTTGTAATTACGTGATAACGATATTATGAATGATGAAAGCAATCCTCAACATAAATTGATTACATAATAAACTAATGTAAGAAAATTTCCATCACCAAATGGTTAGTTACAACTTTACTAAAAGTGATGTTTTTGATACTAATTTAAAGTTGAGTTAAAGGTCAGTAAATATACAAATTCTACTTACATTGTTTTGACATGTTAATTAACCTTTCAACTATCTTTTAAAACATTTCAATTTTCTTTTTCTTTCTCTTTTTTATTTATTTAAAGTATAAAAGGTTAATCAAACATATTTTTTCAATTAAAATATAATGATTTTGCACATGAATATTTAATATTAAGTTTTCAACTGCCCTTTAAAACATTTAAATTTTTTTACTTTTCCGCGTATAAAAAGGTAGCTTTTTCATGTTTTGCAAAGAAGCACATGTACGTATTCATGATGAGAAAACAAATTCTTATAACTTAAAAGTGAAAAGTGCATTTTTATTGATTATCTAGATGATGCAAAATATTATTGACTCATCGTATTTAATATATCAACAAAATTCATTCTTAAAAGAGATATAATTTATAATAAAGTTCTATCTTAACTTCCTAGCTTGATTTGATGTCCATGGTAAATTTGAATTCTAAGATATGTTTGACACATGTTCCATATCCTTTTAATCCTCTTATAATTATGAGAATGAAAATAATAACTAACTTCATTATCTTTATCATGTGAACGAGTCTATTGACCCTAAATCTACATTACATTTACATGTACTCCACGAATTCTTTGAGGGCTATATAAGAAGGGAAGTATTCATTTATCTAGTTGATGATAATTCTAATCAATGTTAAACAAATTATGAGTTTCACCAAGTCTCTTTTCTTTTACCTCAATTTTTAGAGACTCCACATCTAGAAATATTTAAAGAAAATTCTATCCATCTAGAATGGGATACCATCATAAATGAAGATTGATGATGAACGATATTTGAGATCCAATACTTCTTATAAAATGAAGAAATTTTCAAACGCAAATGGGTTTACAAGACTAAATATCTTGCAAATAGTATTGTTGGTAGATAGGAGCCTAATTATTTTCCAAATGTTTTTTCACAAGTAGAGCATAGTGAGTACAACAAAATGTGTACCTTAGTTGCCTAAATAAATTCCATCCACCATGTCCTTTCCCTTGTTTCTCAGTATATATGGAAATAAACAATATATATGGAAATCCATCAAATGGATTTCAAATACACCTAAGAAATTTCTATATAATAAACCTTGGTTTTGTTTAGAGTAATATCACTCAATGACCTCAACCAAGCTCCTCAATCTTCATATAAAAAGGTGGGTTGATTGCTTCTTGACTCTAACTTTTCTATGTGTCATTTTAACCCTAACATTACCACCTTTGTATACATGTATTGTATGTTAATGATATTATACTCATATTCTATTGGTCACACTAGACTTTGAAACCATGTGAAATCCAAAATTAGAAGGCTTTTGACATCATATAATAAAGTCATTTGCATTATTTTATTGTCCTTTAACTTTTGAAATCTCAAGAAGGTATTTCTCTTTCCCAACTTAAGTATGCATGATATTTATTAGTCATTTATTTAATAAAGACAATTGTAAACTAACCTTGTCTCCCTTCAAATGTGGAGCTATATTTTTAACCACCTACACCTCACCCATTTCCATTAATTCCAAAACTAAGCATGAATGTGACATTCATCATTGGCTTCAAATGGACGATTTCAGATCATCCCCATCTCATGTTTCAATTTTGGATTTAAATTTTTTTCCTCTTGATCCTCACCCACAATGGACATCACTTTATACCTATAGGGAGTTGGTGTCATTTTGAATCTAGCTCTTACTTGGAATTTTTGTTATTGTTGGTCCCACTACCTAATACGTATAAGATTCTTAGAAAACCATCGAAAAAAAACAAGGAGAATACTTTTCTATATCTAGGTATAGTTTAATTTGGTATATATTATAATACATGAAGATCTCATATGTTGAATTGTTGTATAAATTCTAATTGGGATTATGCACCTAATGGCTAGATGTCTATTATAAGGTATATTTTAAACTTTGGTTCTAAATATATCACTTATATTTTAAATAAACAAAATTATCTATCTTCATTTATTAAAATTAATATATCAAGCAACAATTTATGCAATTTTATATATTATTTCACTTGTACGAGCCTAGATCCATCTAACTACGGATCTATCATGCACTGAGAGGTATCAAATCCTTTTAGGTGCAAACCTTCCCTTTGGAGTGTAGAGGTTGAGGAGAGGTTTACACTTGAGGAAAGTTTTGCACCTCGAGGACACCTTTCCTCTCCTGTTATTAGCTCTGAATATGCTATAAACATCACTACCCATTGATGGGAGGTAAGGGTAGCCTACATTTTCACAGAAAATCGACTGGAAGACCCCTTCTATTCAATGAATCTACTGATATGCACAATGTCCCTATCATTTATTCATCCGAATCTAGGGCCCTTAGATTTATTGTGCCCTTTGAGAACTTTCCCTAGTGAATATACTTTCTTTTAACATTCATGGTATGGGGGATGCCACTAAAATGATATCCCTTCGTTAGATTTTCTTCTCTATTCATCCTTTCATCGTTCTCATTCGGGAGAGACTGGCTGACTCTAGGAAAACTATTTCATATTTTCATTCAATCTATTCAAATTGGTATATGGTCATTGTTGATTTTTGTAGGATGTTAGGCAGCTTCGCTGCCTTATGGGACCCAAATTGGGAAAAACTGAAAGCCTATAGTTTTTTTGTTGGTATTTTGCTTACATGTCATTTTCATGGTATTGTTTAATTGATTCACATCTAGAACTTATATGCTCCATATAATGGTAGGTAGTCCTTCTGGGACCATGTGGAAAATTTAGACATATTGAAGATCAGGTCACTTATTATAGTTGTGGACTGTAATTCCATTTTATCTTGCGAGGAGTGTTGGGGTTTTTGGTGTAGAGGTGACCGTATTGCTAACCGATTACTTTCCCTCTTCGAAGAAAACCATTGAGTAGACATTTTTCCTACTCCTATTATGCCTACATGAAACAATGGAGGATGTTGAGTGGAGTAGATTGGTAAGAGGTTCAAATTTATGGCTCAGGAGAATTTGATTCAAATATTTGGAAATTTTAGGTCTTGGGTGAAAGGTCCTTCATCTCAGACCACTACTCGATTGTGTTACAATGACTAATGGAATCGGTTCGAAAATGTATAACTTTTAAATTTAATAGAATATGGCTCAAGGGTGAAGAGTTTAAACATATAGTTTTGACTACTTGGAAGTAATATGGTTGACCAACGGGTCATCAGCTATGGATAATATCTCTCTTAAATTAAATTCTTTAAAGGTCCAAGTCCGAATATGGGAGCAACAAAAATTTAACAAAATGTACAAGGAATTGAATGTAAGGATTGAGGAAATTAGGAGAATTGGGGAAAATTGGTAAATACAATGCCTACATAACAAATTTGGAATACCAGAAAGAATTAGAAGAGAGGAAAAGACACATACTTCAGATACATGAATCTACATGGAGATTAAAAAGTAGGGTTTTATGGATCATATAGGGGAGAATAAATACAAAATTCTTTAACCAATTTGCATGCCACAGGAAGAATATAAACATTATTTGGCATATCAAGGGGGTTTCCAAGAACTATGTTTATTCCACTAAAGAGATTCAGAGCAAAGTTTTAAAGTTCTTTCAAAACCACTTCAAACCTAGAGGAGAAGTAAATATTTAAGGTCAACTTTATGGTGCAGAGGAATATCCTTTGATGTTCAATGCTGAAAGAAATGAATCACTATATTGACCGACATCTATTGATGAAATACAATCGATGTTGAATTATTTTGCTAAAGATAAATTTCCAGACCCATATGGATGTACGGTGAAAATTGTTTTACATTTCTTCGACCTTATGGGATAGGAGCTACTTGAGATGGTAGAGAGATCATGGATCAAGGGGGCACATTTCAAGTTCAATAAATTCAACATTAATTGCAGTTATCCCTAAGGTATCAAATCCATCCTCCTTTACGAAATTCTGATCGATATCTCTATGCAACATTACTTATATGCTTATCTCAAATATCATTGTAGAATGCATCAAGGAGATTTTATCAGTAGTTTGGTTTTCTCCGTAATAAGTCAATACTTAATGCCATTTCCATATCTAAAGAGTGCATACACTCCATACATACCAACAAATTGGAAGTAGTAGTTATGAAGGTTAATCTACAGAGGGCATATGACTACATGGATTGGTCCTTCCTAAGAATAATCCTCCTGAATATTGGGTTAGATATACACATTGTGGAGTGCATTATGGCATGCGTGACAAAAGCATGGCTTGTTATGATTATAAATTGATACGTCACAATTTGTTTTCAGTCTGGTAGGGGACTGAGGCAGCGGAGCTCTCTCTCGCCCCTATAATTCATTGTTATTATGGATGGCATTAGTCATAAGATAAACGTGGAAAATAAATTGGGTACTTTATGTGGATTGAGAATGAAACATGGGGTTAGTATTTCCCACTTATTTTTCATCGGTGACACTCTTTCTTTCAGGATGATATATAGGGTACAATGGATGATATTATACAACATTTTCCACAGTTGTGGTGGGGCCTCATGATCTAGAAAGTATCCTGTAAGTTAAATACGAAGTTTGCTTTACGTCTGAAGACCAACATGGTCCTAGGTAGCAAAAATATTCTTAGATTTTGCAGGAGTTCATCATCCTAGTTGCTTGCAAAAACAATGTTAGGTCGAATATCTCGACATGCTAATTCTGATGGTATCTCCAGATTCACATTTGGCCTCCTGGTGATGGAGAAATCACCCATTAAAGTTTGAGGTGAACATATGAAAAGGGGCATTTTTGGCCATATGACACCCCCACTGCTCTACACGTGGAAATAGTCAAGTTCATGGAGTCAAAAAATTTCAGCTCCCCTCCGGTGCATATTTCTAGTTGTATGGTGAGATTGGGTTTTGATTGTTTCATATCATGGACACGTTGATTCCTAAGGTTCTAATTCCTAAGGTATATCTATTTGGGCCAAGGCAAGCACAAATGTATTAACCTACGGTATAACGTTTGGATTGGAACATATGTTTTAACCATATGTTATAATGGCACAAATATCGTTCCGATATATATAAAGGTCTAAAAACTAAGGTGTTAACAAACCATATGGCATATAAACCTATCATGGATGCATTATTAAATTGGTAGAGTCATATTACATATGAAAAATTTAAACCATGTATTAAAGCTATAGTGGAGATAAAAAATGGTTAGCGGAGTGTTTGATGCCACATGTTAGCACCATGTGAGTTGCCATCGAATCGTCAAAGAACAATTATGCAGGTCCAGTCAGCAAACGCAGGCACCGCCAAGTCAGTAGTCAGTTGTAGCATGGCTTAGAGGTGGTAGAGAATATCGAAACCACTAGGAGGTTGGTGTTATCCGTTTGGTGCAAAGTTTTGTGCTATATGACATGGAGGTGCCAACATAGCATGCCACATCATCGAAATTCTAATCTGTTGCACTTATCGTCAGTTTCATGGCATCACCAACGGGACATGGATTCCACATATACCTTGTGTCAATGATGTGGAGTGTGCTTAACCGTCGGGGAGCGGGATCAACCTACATACCACGGGGTTTGTAATGTATGCCTAGTTAACACATCGGGGCCACGGGTGTGGAGGTGATAGTTTTCCAGTGCGGCAAGGTAGGTGGTTGTCCTGCAGTCTGGCAAGGTAGGTGGGAGTCCCACGATGTGGTGGTATAGGCATATGCCACGAGTTTTGGTACATCATCACCGTCAGAGTTATTGCTGCCAATCCAATCAATTTGCACCACCAATATACATTGATAACTAAAACCTAAATATGCGCCATACCATATGTTATATGGTTTTTAAACATAGAAATGCGTCGAGACCTCATGCATTTGGTAATTGCACTATAAAATAAGTTTTGGACAATGAAAAGTATAGGAAATAGTTTATGAGACAATATGCTATGTTTTGGATAAGAGCTAAAGTCAAATGTGCTATGAATAAATATTTTTATATTGTTTTTACACCTAAACTCTAAAGTTAGAGTTTTTAAATTAGGCTTATAACAAATTACTCCTAAACTTAGGCTCATACAACCTTATAAATCCACCAAGTGAAGGAGAATTCAAGTAGGAGGTGGTGGTAACCCAACCTTGTAGATGAGAAAGAAGGTGCATTCCAGAGTGTATCAAAGACTTCTCAAATTTAGAGGCAAAACCTTTCTGGAAGGAGGAATTAAAATTCAGGGTGGAGTTGCACTCTAGTATTCAAGCGACAAGAGTTGAATGGAGCTTCAATGACAAATTTTTGGTATATGCCTGCAAATTCTCTTTTGAACATTACTTGGCCATCCTTAGGCCTTTTGGGGAATGGAGACAAGAATTAGAAATTTGAGACAGAAGGCTTTCTTTCCACAGTAACCAGCAGTGCCTACAAGCACAATTCAGTTTGTGAAATCTCATGTAAAGAAACTCTTCGAATTATTCCTAATAAAATGGACACCCATTCAAGGTGGGCCCGCAGACGTAGTCCAGGAGGGACGAAATATCTCATCAATGTTTACTGAGTTTGTACCTCTTATTATTATTGTTATTCTTCATTTCAGTTCTCTTAGTTTGATGTTTAAATCACAATGACAATTTAATTTCCATCTTGCATTCACACATATGAAACCTTGGTTAATATCTTGGTTAAACTAATTCATTCAATTAAAAGACCCATTTTATTCTTGTCAAGTGTTAGGTATTTATCTAATTCCATAATTTCATATCGTATTTTTCGTATTAGAACAGGACCTTACCAAGTGCCAAAATGGGTAAAAATTCAAGGCAACTCTTGTTGAAAGAACTTGAAGAGTTCAATCAACTGCTTCAATAGGAAAATGTTGAATTGCGGCAAATGGTGGAAGATTTGCAAGAGGATAAGAGAAGATTACATGTAAATATTTAAGCCTTTCAGAATAGTTGAAGGAGAAGCAATCTGTTAGTTCGAAGTTCATCTACTGAAGGTAAAAAAGAAGTCTCGCCTCTTCATCAGAATGATGAAGAAAGGTCATCTCTCTAATCGGCTCTAAAAGCACAATCAGTAGAAGAAGCTATCATAACATTTTCTTCATCTTATGAATAATCCCCTTATTCACCCACCTCACCAAGCACTAATTCAGAGAAGGATGACACTATCAGCAACCATGAGATTGGATCATTTTTGAGGCATACCAGAGGAATGGGTATGTCATTGATGAATGAGATGGGATATCAGTAGCGACAAGGCCTCGGCAAGCATGGCTAATGCAGGCTCCAATCAATCTTCATGTGGGAAATGTTGCAACATGAAGACATGGGCTATGACCAATCGATATGTGACTACTGCAGGAAGAGAGGTCACATTGCAGATCGATGTTGGTCCCTACAGCCTGACCTGATGCCAAAGAAGCTGCAAGACTACAAAGATAAACAGATGAATCACTCTAGCAGTGATTTAGAAGGTGAGTCCCTAAATCAAAAAATTATGTTAAAAGGTATTAAAAGGATTTACCCATGTACCTTTTGTGGGAGTAATTCCCATTGTGTAGAAGAATGCTAAAAGTAGAATATTTTCAGCCAAAAAACAGGTGCTATAAAGAGTCATCCATAGAAAGATGAGAAACACTACAAGTGAAGAAACATCTTTGGAAGACTTTACTTTATTCAGATAAGAAGTCCACATCATCAAGATAGAGTTTGGGAAAAGGCAGCAAAAACACAACTTGTACAAACTCTGGAGAAAGAGTTTTTCCTAAATGTAAAGCTGAGAGGGCATTCAAAGAGTACATGTCTGATGCTGCCCCGTGAGACAACACCAACACCAGCTAAGCAAGAGACTACAAAGGAAGCTAGAGTAGACGAACGTAAGTTTCCAGACTAGTCTCCTAGTTGGAATTGGGCAGATTTTATGCCATAAGTATAAAAAAGTTTTTGTAAATTGTTGTCGCATCAATAGGCCTAGTTGACTTTATAACTAGGGTCTAGATGGTCTTTAATAACTGATGCATTGTTGTAATTACAAATGTTGCCACCGCCAAGTTAGCAAACAGTTGTAGCACGACTCAGAGGTGGTAGAGAAGATCAAAACCACTAAGAGGTTCATGATATTCGTTTGACGTATATTTTTGTGCTCTATGCGATGGGGGTGTCAACATATCACGCCATATCGTTAAAATTATAGGTTGTTGCACTTATTGTCGGTTTCATGGAATCATTGTCAGGACATGGATTCCACATATACCTTGTGTCAATGACGTGGAGTGCGCATAACCGCTGGGGAGCAGGTCATCTCACATACCACGGGGTTTGTAATGTATGCCCGGCTAACACGTCGGAGCCAAAGGTGTGGAGGTGGCAGTCCTGCGGTGGGACAAGGTAGGTGGAAGTCTAGCGATGCGGTGGTATAGGCATATGCCACGAGTTTTGGTACATCATCACCATCAAAGTTCTTTCAGTTAATCCAATCAATTTGCACCACCAATATACATTGAGAACTAAAGCCTAAATATGCACCATATCATATGTTATATTATTTTTAAACATAGAAATGCGTCGAGACCTCATACATTTGGTAACTACACTATAAAATAATTTTTGGACAATGAAAACTATAGGAAATAGTTTATGAGCCAATATGTTGTGTTTGAATAAGCGCTAAAGTCAAATGCACAATCAATACAATTTGTTGTATAGATTTTACACCTAAAATCTAAAGTTAGATTTTTTAAATTAGGCTTATAACAAATTACTCCTAAACTTAGCCTCGTACAACCTTATAAATGCACCAAGTGAAGGAGCACCCAAGGAGGAGGTTGTGCTAATCTAGCCTTATAAAGGAGAAAGAAGGAGGCATTCCAAAGCATATTAGAGCCTTCTCAAATTCAGAGGTGAAAAATTTCAGGAAGGAGGAAAGAAAATTCAGGGTGGAGTTGCACTCCATTTTTTGAGCGACAGGAGTTGAATGGAGCTTCAGAGACATAGTTTTGGTATATGTGTGTAGATGTTGTTTTGAGAGTTTCTTGGCCATCCTTGGGCCTTTTTTGGAATTGAGATAGGTGTTGGAAATATAAGATAGAAATATTTCTTGCCATAGTAACTAACTGTGCCTACGAGAAAAATTGAGTTGGCGAAATCTCATGTAAAGAGACTCTTTAAAGCATTCCTAATAAAATGGATGCCCATCCAAAGTGGATCCGGAGACGTAGACCAGGAGAGACGAACTTTGACGTCAATTTTTACTAATTTTATGCCTTTTATTACTGTTGTTTATTCTTCATTTGAGTTATCTTAGTTTGGTGTTTAAATCATGATGATAACTTAAACTCCCTCTTGCATTCACACATATGCAACCTTGGTTAATAGCTCAATTAAACTAAGTCATTCGATTAAAATAACCATTTTAATCTTTCCAAGTGTTAGATATTGATGTAATTCCACAATTTTAGATCATATTTTTGGTATTAGAGTAGGACCTTACCAAGTGAAAGAATGAGTAAAAATTCAAGGCATCTCTGATTGAAAGAACTTGAAAAGTTCAATCAATAGTTTCAACAGGAGAAGGTTACATTATGATGAATGGTCCAAGATTTTCAAGAGTATAAGCAAAGGTTACAAGTAAAGATTGAATCTTTGCAGAAGATTCAAAGGAGAAGTAGTCTGTCAATTCAAAGTTCATCTACTGAAGGGAAAAATAAAGTCTCGCCTCTTCATCAAAAAGATGAAGACAATTCATCTTTGTCAACAACTCCAAAATCACAATCGATAGAAGAACCTATCAGAAACTTTTCATCATCTTTTGAAGAATCCCCTTATTCACCCACCTTGCCAAGCAATGATTCGAAGAAGGATGAGGCTTTCAGAAACCACGAGAATGGAGCGTTCGAGAGGCATACCAGAGGAATGGGTATGTCGCTGATGAACTAGATGGGATATCAATAAGGACAAGGCCTCGACAAGCATGGCCAAGGCAGGCTCAAACCAATATCTGTGTAGGAAAGGTAGAAACATTAAGGCTTGGGCCATGACCAATAGATATTTGACTACTGTGGGAAGAGAAGTCACATTTCAAATCAATGTTGGTCCCTACACCCTGACCTGATGCTAAAGAAGCTACAAGACCGCAAAAGTAAACAAACGAATAACTCTAGCATTAACTTGGAAGGTGAGTCCTCAAATAGAAAATTTATGTTAAAATTTATTAAAAGTATTTGTCCATGTGCATTTTGTGGGTGTAATTCACATTATGTAGAATAATGCTAAAAGTAAAATATTTTCAGCAAAAAAATAGGTGTTACAAAGAGTCAGCCACAGAAAGATGATGCAATACTACAAGTGAAGAAACATATTGGGAAGAATTTACTTTTGTCAGATAAGGACTCCACATCATCAAGATACAGTTCTGGAGAATTTAGCAAAAAGACAACTAAGACAAACTCCGAAGAAAGAGTTTGTCCTAAATGTAAGCTGAGAGGACATTCGTAGAGTACATGTTCGATGCTACCCTGTGAGGCAATGCCATCACCAGAAAATAAAGAGACAACAAAATAAGCTGGAGCAGAGGAACATAAGTCTCTAGAACAATCTCCTATTTGGAATTGGGAAGATTTTATGCCATATGTATAAAAATGTGTTTGTAAATTGTTTTCACATCATTATGCCTAGTCGAGTCTATAACTAGGGCCTAGATGGTCTTTTATAACTGATGCAAACTTTTGGAGGTTTAAAAGTTCTTTTTGTTGGGAGGTGTGATCTATAATGGATCCTACAAGTTAAAGATGAAGTTTTCTTTACGTCTGAAGGCCAATATGGTCATAGGTAGAAAAAAAATTCTCGGCGTGTGTAGGATTTCACCATCCTAGTTGCTTGCAAAAAAAATGTTAGTTTGAAGAGATAGACACACTGATTTTGGGATATATCCAGATTCGCAGTTGGCCTCCTCGTGATGGAGAAATCGTCTGTCAAAGTTTGAGGTGAACAGAAAAAAAGGAGCCTTGCTCGCCAGGTGACATTCCCACTACTTGACACGTGGCAATAGTCAAGCCCATGCAATCAAAAAATTTCAGCTCCTCTCTGGTGGATATTTCCAGGTGTATGCTGATATTTGGGTTTCAATGATTCATATCATGGACACATTGATTCCTAAGGTTCTACTTCCTAAGGTATATCTATATGGGTCAAGGTGAGTGCAAATGTATTAGCCTATGGTCTAAATTTTAGATTGGAACATATGTTTTAACCATATGTTTTCGAATATATATAGGTCTACAACCTAAGGTGTTAACAAAAAAATATGGCATATAAACCTATGGTGGGTGCATTATTAAATTGGTAGAGTCATATTACATATGCAAAGTTTAAACCATGTGTTAAAACTATAGCAGATATAAAAAATGGTTAGCAAAGTATTTGATGCCACATGTTAATGCCACGTGAGTTTCCATGGAACCGTTGGAGAACAGTTATGCAGGTCCAGTCAGGAAACACCGCCACTGCCAAGTCAATAGGCAGTTGTAGCACAACTCAGAGATGGTAGAGAAGATTGAAACTGCTAGGAGCTTGGTTCTATCCGTTTGGCATATAGTTTTGTGCGCTATGGATGAGGATTGCCAACGCAACATGCCACATCGATGGAATTCCAAACTATTTCACTTACCATCAGTTTCATGGCATCACCATTAGGACATGGATTCCACGTATACCCTGTGTCAATATGTGGAGTGTTCCTAACCATTGGGGAGTAGTTCAGCTCACATACCACATGGTTTGTAATGTATGCCTAGTCAAAACGTCGTCGCCACATGTGTGGAGGTGGAAGTCCTGCAGTGCGGCAAGGTAGGTGGCAATCCACCGATGCGGTGGTATGCTTGAGTTTTGGTACATCATCACCATTAGAGTTCTTGTTGTTGATCCAATAAATTTTCACCACCAATATACATTGAGAACTTAAAAATAAATATGCATCATACCATATGTTATATGGTTTTTAAACATAGAAATGCGTCAAGACCTCATACATTTGGTAGCGCTACAAACTAAGTTTTGGCCAATGAAAACTATAGTAAATAGTTTATGAGCCAATATGCTATGTTTTGGAGAAGGACTAAACTCAAATGTGCTATGAATAAAAATTTTTATATAGTTTTTACACCTAAAACCTAAAGTTAGAGTTTTTAAATTAGGCTTATAACAAATTACTCATAAACATAGCCTCGTACAACCATATAAATGCACTAAGTGAAGGAGCATTCAAGGAGGAGGTGGTGGTAATCCAGCCTTGTAAAGGAGAAAGAAGGAGGCATTCCAAAGCCTATCAAAGCCTTCTCAAAGTTAGAGGAAAAACCTTTCAGGAAGGAGGGAAGAAAATTTAGGGTGGAGTTGCACTCCAATTTCCGAGTGACAGGAGTTGAATGGAGCTTCAGGGACAAAGTTTTTGTATATGCATGCTGATGCTCTTTTGAGCATTTCTTGGCCATCCTTTGTCCTTTTTGGGAACAAAGATAGGCATTGGAAACTTGAGATAGAAGGTTTTCGTTCCACAGTAATCAAAAGTGCCTACAAGAAAAAATTTGTTGGCGAAATCTCATGTGAAGAAACTCTTTGAAGCATTCCTAATAAAATGTACGCCCATTGAAAGCAGACCTAGAGATGTAGTCTAGGAGGGATGAACTCTATCATCAATTTTTACTAAGCTTGTGCATTTTAATAGTGTTGTTTATTCTTCATTTCAATTCTCTTAGTTTGATGTTTAAACCATAATGACAACTTAATTTCCCTCTTGCATTCACACATATGCAACTTTTGTTAATATCATAGTTAAACTAAGTCATTTGATTAAAATACCCATTTTAATCTTGCCTTGTGCTAGGTATCTACCTAATTCCACAATTTCAGATCATATTTTTGGTATCAAAGCAGGACCTTACCAAGTGCATGAATGGGTAAAAATTCAAGGTAGCTCTAGTTGAAAGAAATTGAAGTCTTCAATCAATAGTTTCAATAGGAGAACATTGCATTGCGGTGAATAGCACAAGTTTTGCAGGAGGATAAGAAAAGATTACAGGTAAATATTGAAGCCTTGTAGAAGAGTCAAAGGAGAATCAGTACGTCAGTTCAAAGTTCATCTGTTGAAGGGAAAAATCAAGTCTTGCCTCTTCCTCAAATGAAATCATCCTTAGTGAAACCTCATAACCATTATTCTAAGAAAACTCAACCAGTGGAAGATACTTTTCCCACGTCCTCTGCTGTTGCATGACATACATCCTCAACATATCCTCTAGTATCTTGTTCATCCTCTATGCATATCCGCGTGTTTGCAGATGATAAGCTGTACTAAAGGCCAACTTTGTTCCCAAACCTACAAATAACTCCTTCCAAAAGCTAGAAGTGAAATTTGCATCTCTGTCCAACACGATATTCTTCGAAACACCATGTAACCTCACTACTTCCTTGATGAAGACCTGTGCCACCTCACTAGTTGAATAAGCAGTCTTGACTGGAACGAAGTGAGATCCCTTGCTCAACATGTCAATCAAAACCATGATGGGGTCATGTTTCTTTGATTTCCTCAGAAAACCTGTAATGAAGTCCATGGAAATGACATCCCATTTCCACTAGAATATAAACCAGCTGTAGCAAACCATCTAGGTGATTACCCTCATATTTCACCTGCTGATAGTCCAGACATCTAGTAATAAACTCTGCCACTTCCTTGTTTGAATTTGGCCAATAGTAGAACTTCTTCACAACTGTCAAATTCTTTTGATATCCTAGGGGGCCTGAATATGGCTTGACATGAAACACCCTCAAGATAAGCTTCTTGAGCTCACTAACATCTAGAACATAGATCCTGTCCCTAAATTACACCAAGCCACATGTCATGAGATGATAATCCACATCCTGCTCACCCCGTACCCTGTTGTAACTTGTGCTTAAGCTTTTGAGATCTTTCATCCTGTTGTCTTGCCTGTAAGATTCGATCCTATAAATCCATCGCATAACAACTCATAGCTGCCCCATGGTTTACCTATACTCTCCTACTTAGACAATGTTCAACAATGTTCTCCTTTCCTTTAATGTATCTGATCTCAAGGTCAAACTCACTGAGGATAGACAACCATCTAGCTTGTCTGACATTCAGATTAAGTTGGTCAAATAGATATCTCAGTCCACTATGGTCACTCATCAATACAAAGTTCCTGCCAAGAAGATAGTGTCTCCACATCTTCAAGGCATGAGTGCTCAATGCCTACTCAAGATCCTGAGTCACATAGTTTTACTTGTGGTAATTTGGTTTCCTTGATTCATGGCACACCATCTATCCCTCCTACATAAGGACTCCATGAGGTCCTTTCTTTCAAGAATATGTGCACACCACAAACTCTTTATCTGGATCTGCAATCTTTAACATCGAAGAATTTGTAAGCAACTGCTTCAACTACTCAAAACTTGTTGCATATTCCTCTATCCGTTAAAATTTATTTCCTTTCCTCTATAATGATGTAATAGAATATGCAATCCATGAGAAGTTTCTGATGAACCTCCTATAGTAACATGCTAACCCCATGAACAATATGACCTCATCCACATTCTTAGGAGCTACTCACTCCATGATAACTCTTATCTTTTCCAGGTCCACTACTATGCCTTCCTTCGATATAGCATGTCTCAAGTAATGTACCTCTATCTAGAATAAGATACACTTACTAAGCTTTGCGTAGAACTGTCGCTCTCTTAACAATATCAATATTGTTGCTAAGTGTTCTACATGTTCTTCCTCATTCTTAGAATATATCAATATGGCATCAATGAATACAATCACAAACTTGTCTAGATAAGGACACAACACACTATTCATCAAGCACATGAAAGTAGTTGGAGCATTAGTGAAACTGGAAGGAACGATAACAAACTCATAATCCCATACCTAGTCTGAAAAGAAGTCTTGTAGATGTCATCTTCTTTGATGCGTACTTGATGATATCCTAATATCGAATGGATCTTTGAGAACACTATTTCTCCCATCAGCTAGTCAAACAAGTCATCAATCTTTGGAAATGGATATGTATTCTTGATCATCACCTTGTTCAACTACCTGTAATCAATGCATAACTTGAGAGTACCATCCTTATTCTTCACAAACAATATTAGTGCACCCCAAGGTGATACACTTGGCCTACTATATCCTTTGTCAAGCATTTCCTTCAACTACAACTTCAATTCCACTAGCTATGGAGTGCTCATCCTGTACAGTGCTTTTGACTTTGGCAGTGCTCCTAGTACCAACTCAATAGAAAATTCCATTTCCCCATGGGAAGGCAACTCTAAAATCTCTATTGGAAACACATCTTGAAACTATTGCAAGACATGATACTTCTTAAGGACTTCCACATCCTCAAAATCCTTACCCTTGTCACTAGAAATATGAACTGCTAACAGTACACACCCTTTTTGGCGACTGTGCTTAGCCTGCATAGATGTAACCATCCTAATTGATGTAGGCTTCCTCTTACCCTGCAAAATTCTTGTATCCCCATTATCATCCACACACTCAATAGCCTTGTCACAACAATCTACTTTGGTCTTGTGGAGGTACAACCAATTCCACCAAAAATCATACTATATGATCCTAATCGAAGCACATTTGGATATGCTAATGTAGGCATACTATTTAGCTCAAATGCACAAGATCTTACTCAATGATGAACTCTCTTTTTAGTACCTATAGCCAACTGCACCAACTAAGACTCTGCATGCACTTATTTTCTCAAACCACACTTATATGCTAGGTTAGTATTAGCATAACTATAATTCGAACTAGGGTCAATCAAAATAAAAAAAGCCCAGTCATAGAGCTTACCTTCCATCTCGATAATGGATGCCTGGTGATCATCATGATTGTTGTCCACAACTGCATAAATCTGAGGAATGGTATGACCAACATCGCCAACTTTTTGCACCTCCTTAGCAATATAGATCTTAGGCCTTCCTCCCTGGTACAATGAAAAATTATTCTAGTGATGATCTTTGCTACAAATCCATCATTGTAGCAATCCTCTACCATCAGCTCTATTTTGCTACTCCCCAGGCTACTACCCTTGTCCCTTCTCAGCTGCATTAAAATTTTTGTAAGGAACCACATTCTTTTTCTCACTATCATCTTGACGTATTCCTTGTTTCAGTGGCCACTTCCCTTTAAATTTCTCATTTCCCTTCATATCATGGTTAGGATTAGCTTTATGCTATGATTTCTCACAACAATGCTTCAATTTTCTGATGGATCCCTCTAATGACCATGGCTCATAAAACTCACTCTGGTCTCTATATGCTAAGAGACACCCACTAATGAACCTTTGAATATTCACTTTATCATCCTTGAGGTAAGGTACATACCTCAACAACTCTATAAAACTACTAGTGCTCTTCTCCTCTCTGAAACCAATTCCAAAAATGAACTAAGAAAATGGCCCAAACTGATGCTCTGACATATTTTTATTATTGATGCCTCTAATTTCTTCAATTTTCCTCTATTTTCCTTCAATTTTCTCCTCGCATGCAACTTGTGACCTTTCATCTCCCTTTTCTCCCAATTTCCTTTATTTTCATAAAATAAATGCTAATAATGTCTTTTTTCCTTTTCAAATCCTTTTTCAATGCCTTTGCCAATTTTCCTTAGCCATAATAAACCAAATGAACACCCACTAGGATGTTTTTCCCATCATTCAACTTGGAATATGTGTCCCGTGACCTTGGTATTATTTTTCCTTTATTAACTTTATTACATGAAATTTTAACCCGGGATAGTTAAATTCTCTTTCTCTCTTCTTATTCCTTGGATTCTCAAGGCATTAACTTTTCTAATGTCCCTTTTTGTTGCAATTATAACACTCAATGTTTGATAGATCAACCTTCTTCTTTGGTCCTTTGAACTTCTTGTGATGAGCAGAGTAGGCACTTGAGGTGTTGTCTTCTTCATCCCCCTTGTTATTTACTAATGAGATGTGGAATTATTCTTGCATGCATTCCACATTTGTTCTTTTAACACTTTGCTTATACCTACGAAAGGTCAGAATAGTTTAAAAAAGAGTTGCCTATCTTATTTTCAATAAACTATTTTTGTATGCTGGAAAAAAAACTAACTTAAGTGTTAATTGAGAGCTATAGGTCATGAAGCATACTTAATTTTTTTTTATGAAAAAACAACCATACAATTTTGTATTTATCAAACAACTTATTAAACCATTGCTAAGCTTCTAACTAAGTTTTTCAGCTAATTAGATCAAGTTTATCGAAGACAGGTGTCACTAAGAAAATATTTTGTAGTGCCTACCAGTCGTGCTATGAAATATTTCCATAGCACCTACAGGTTTTTTAAAAATAAAGTTTTTCTAGCCACTACTTGGGTGATTTCAAACACTTAAACAATTTTTGAGGCAGTTTAACTCATGTCACAAGTTGATGCGACATATGGAGGGGTTTCCAAGCATTAAAATAGGGTTTTAGGGGTAAAACCTAAAAATTGAAACTATGCATAAAAGAGCCATATCCAACATACCCATAAAACTAGTTTATGTCAAACATAGGATATTTTAATAGGTTTCACAACATATTGGAAAAATGTTAAGACTATTTTCAGTTGAGGAATGGAAAATTTTGGGCACATTAAACAATATGAACCTCATGGCATCAAATGGTTTCAAGCATATGAGGAGCTAATCCTTGTTTTCACAAACACATGATGGGAACCTATTTTTCACTGTTTCAATGGTTATAATCTAAGTTGGTGCCATGATTTCATCAAATCCTATGATTGCAACAAATATAGGGTCAGGGATATGCAATTTCAAGTGACAAAAGTTGCAGAGGTGTTGAGGCCTCGAAAATCGTTGCCACAAAATCGGGGATAACCACCCGGTCCGGACCTTGGTACAACTCCTTTTCCATTTGGAATGGTGGCTCCGACTGGAGATAACAGGACCAGTTTCCCGATAATGAAATAAAAGGGATGGATGGGTGATGAATAAATTGCTTAAATGATAGGCAAATAACTTATTCTATTGACAAAAATAGGGAAACTAATACTAATCCCGGGAACAACTTATTCATTCAGAATGTAGCGTTAAATAATCCTTATCTATTTTATCAGGCATATAGATGACTCTGTAAAATAAATAAAAATGTTCAATCATTCAAAGATTGCTTCACATGAATAGTCACAATGAAGCGATAAATACAAATTACTACATTCACTGTTCATATCATCGATACATATATATGTCTGAAAGGAGAGCATGCGATAAACAACCAATAG
>APFE030867874.1:27302-56351 GCA_000404065.3 Pinus taeda
CTCCTAGTTCTCTCTGGATTAACAGTTGTCTAACTGAGGAGAAAGGAACTATAACCTTTGTATGGGCTTTCAGCAGGAATGGTCTGTAATGTTTAACCGCTTTATATACAGCAAAGGCTTGTTTTTCTACTTCGGAATAGTTCAATTTTGCACCTTGAAGATTTGAGCTATAGAATGAAATCGGTGCTTCCAAATGGTGATCGTTGATCTGCGTAAGTACTGCAGTGTAAGAAGAATCAGATGCGATGGTGTACAATGTAAAATGATTAGAAAAATTTGGAGTATTTAGAGCTGGGGCATTGATTATTGACTTCTTGATTAGTTCAAATGCTTCCATTTATAGTACTCCCCATTTGAAGAATGAATTTTTCTTAATCATAGTTTGAAGTGGTAAAATAATTTGAGAAAAATCTGGAATAAATCTTTTTACAAAATTAATTTGGCCTAAGAATGACTGCATGGATTTCTTATTATGAGGGAAAGGGATTTCAGAAATTTCATTAATCCTGTCTGGGTCGATGTAGATGCCATCCTTAGATACAATAAAGCCTAGGAGCTTACCTTGATCAAGAGCGAAGAAAGATTTCTTAGGGTTCAGAGAAATACCATATTTCTTACAGTGTTGGAAGATTTGATTCAAATCTTGCAAGTGATTGGATCTTTCTCTTGAAAATATAGTGATGTCATCTAAATAGACAACTACTGTTCTATTAATTAACCCTTTGAAAGTGATATCCATCGCCCTCTGGAAAGTGGCTTCTGCATTAATAAGTCTGAAAGGCATCTTCTGATAAGCATATGTTCCCCACTTTGTTCTAAAGGTGGTCTTGAGTTGGTCATCAGGGTGAACCAAAATTTGATTATACCCTGAAAATCCGTCCAAGAAAGACATTAACTCTGAACCAGCCACTGATTGGAGTATCTGCTCCATAGTGGGTAATGGGAAATTATCTTTTAGACTTGCCTTATTTAAATTCCTGAAATCAATACAAATTCTTATGTCGCCATTCTTCTTTCTAACTGGTACCATATTGGAGACGCAATTCGAGTGTTGTACGGGAAAAATAACCTTAGCTTTTAAGAGCTTGTTGAGTTCAGATTTTATCTGACCCTCTAGGTTTGGATGTATTTTCCTCAATTTTTGTTGAATTGGTTTCTGCTTGGGAAGCATTGGGATAGTGTGCTGAATAATAGATGTGTCATATGTTTTTAGATCATCATATCTCCAAGCGAACACATGTTTATTTTTTCGTAACAAACTAATAAATGCTTCCCTTTCCTCTATAGAAAGTCCCAATCCTAAATTAATATTTTGAGGATTTTGTTCAGTGCCAAGGTTTATTAATTCAAAGCTTAAGGTAGAGCTCTGAAGTTTTGTATTAGATACAGGTTTGAACCTGTCTTTAATATCGTAAAGGTCTTCAAGCTTCACTACACGCTTAGGGATTGAATTTTCTTCATGTTTACCTTGTATTTGAGTATCATGCTCATCTTCCTCAATGATTTGATTGTCATAGGATTTTTCAGAGGTCAGAAATTGTAAAATGTCTTCGTCATGGTTAAACACTCTCCAATTGGTTACATTATCTGGAATGGATGGCCTAAAAAGTAATTCTACTGAAAACCTATCGGGACTATAGTCCTCTGAAGGGAACAGCTTGGAAGCGACATTGGCCAGCAACTCAACTGCGGAGTTCTGCGCCCTGGGTATGGAAGATATATTGAATGCTAGGAAATGTGAGGTAAGTTCTTGTACCAGCGATTGATACTGCTTAATATGATTCGAAAGGCGATGGATTGTATTCTTTACCTGCTTAACAATTATTTCAGAATCGCTAAAGACCTTTAAGTACTGAACTTTGAGGCCGATTGCTTTATATAGTCCTTGGACAAGCGCTTCATACTCGGCTGTGTTATTAGTGCATTCAAATTCTAATCTACAGGACAACATTGTTTTTTCTCCTTGTGGGCTGACCAGAATGCATCCTGCTCCTGATCCTTCACTGGACTTAGATCCATCAAAATATAAAGACCAAAATAATGAATTATCTATAGTTTTTGTTACAACATTCTCAGTAACATGAACGCATTTAGACCTGTTGGTCTGTGAAAAGTTTTCGATTTGTGATGCGAAATTGTCAACTGAGAAAGGGGATTGCTGGGCAATATAATTGCTGAAAAATGACTCTGAAGAATAGTTTCCTAGGATATTATTGTTGAACGCGACTGGCTGGTTTTCTTGTTCAAATTCTGTAACAGTATGGGCCATATGTTTCTCTCGATCAATCTTTATTTGGTTGGGCTTGCCCTTATAGGGGAGCCACATATGTGACCAATCAGTGGAGATATACCCATGGAGTTTTTCTGACCAATCCCTGCTTAAAATCAATCCATAAAATTCAAGTATATCGGTGATTAGAATATCGATCCTTTGGACAATTCTTGGATCTGCGGATAACCTGATTGTTACAGAGTTTATTTCTCCTAGGACTTGAACTTTAGTTCTATCTAACGGCACGACGTGAATAGAAGACTTCTGGGGTTCTATATTCAGTTTGGAACAAACTGAAGTAGGCATTATATTGGAAGATGCTCCAAAATCAATTAAGCAGTTGTGCAGATTCCGATTATAAATTTCATAAGTCAGGAGAAAAGGAGGGGTATGGGAGTTTGATCTATCTCCAATCAGAATTGTGTCGGTTGCCTCAACTCTACCAGCAGGGGGTTGTCCTGAGTCACTTGCAGCTTTAGTGGTGGGAAGAGGGGAAGAAGGGACGGCGTTAAACTCTTTGAGTAGTAATTTTTGTTGATGTTTTAATTTACTAAGTTCAAATATGGTGATGTTTGCCTTAGTTTTCTTCATGTCATCGACAATTTTGTAATCCATCGAATCAGAAATTACCAAAGTCTTAGATGGTGAAGGTGTAGTAGAAGATGATGGCTGATTGTTAGATACTGTTGTGGTTGTTTTTCTAACGGGTACCTTTTCCTTTACAATATTGGTTCCAACACTCCTTTTCTTAGGATTAGCTTGGAAAGTTTCGGGAGCACCTTTATTCCTTGTAGTGACAAGAAAGGCTTCTTGTTCGGCATCAGTATCAGAATTAGGGAGTATAAAGTCCCACATTCTGTGACATTCAACTACTTCCTCTTCTTCTCCTTCTAATGGTATAACTGTTTCTTCCTCTTCTTCTTCCGCAGGATCCGAGTCTGCATATGATATAACATTAGCGGGTTTGGACTCGGGTTTCTTGAAATTCCTATATGGTTTCTTCGTTGAGGATTCTGATACTTGTTTCTTGATTTCAACCATTTCGTTCGACATAGTTTTAAGGAATTTTTGAAGGCCCTCCATGTCATATGGATCCTTCATTTTCTTTTTCTTAGAGTCGTCTTTAAAGGACACTTTTTTAGATTTTCTTTCTTCCAAAGCAGTTTTCTTTTCTAAGGTGATTACACTTTTTTCTACAGCGAGTGCTTCCTTCATGTTCTCGGCTAATGTGGGTTGTTTGGCCCTATCAATGAATATAGCAATGATTGAAGGAAAAGCAGTGATGTACCACTCGCTTCTAACTTGTTCGCTTGGCTTATCATCAGTGGGGATCTTATTCAAGAGTTTGTTAAATCTGGAGTTGAACTCCTTGATGGGTTCTCTTGATTCGATCCTTAAGTTTGAAAGATCATGGACAAGTGTAGCTAAGGATCTGTCATCACCGTATTTGGTGAGAAACTGTTCCTGGAATATATTCCAACTCGTGATGGATCCAGAGGGTAAGGAGAAATACTAAGGCCCTACAGATCCTTGTAGTGAATAGGGAAACAATCTTACTACCACATCCTCTTTAGTGACTCCCTTTAGATTGAATGATAGCATAAAATTGTTAATATGTTCTTCTGCAGAAGTTCCAGCATTTGGATTGAATTTGGGTAACCATTTTTCGGGGTAATCGGGTAATGGATGTAAAGGTGCAGGCATAGTAACCGCACCAGGAATTCTCCATGGTCTTTGGGCCATTTTAGGATTACCGACGTTCTCTTGTGGTGTTCCAGGTGTTTGAGGTGGAGGCAGAAGTACTGAATGAAAAGATTGTGATGCTTGAGAGGAAGTCCCTTGGTGAACAACTATATGAAGTGGTGAAGTGGGTGTATGACTTCGCACAGGTGATGATGAAATGGAAGATGATGGAGAATGGGTATCGCTACCAGAACCTTCAGTTGTCTTTTTGATCCTTTTCCTTTCGGGTAAAGGAAATTCAGGTGGCTCAATACCTAGCTTTTCACTTTGGAGTCTGGTAAGATGAGGGGGTAAGTGAAATTGCCGAAGTGTGACTGCTGTGAACTCAGATCTAGAGGGGAATTGAGAAAGCTTGAAGTTCGGGATATGGATTGAACTTCAGGGGACTCCCGACTTAAGTGTTCTGAAGTATGATGAAATTGAGCAGTAGTGGTTGATTCCTCTTCGTCTCGTCTGGATACTGGAGATTCAGAATGCGAATGAGATATTCGAGGAGAGGTGGAGGGTGAGTTGCTCTTTGAATGGTTTGTAGGTGTTGGCTTACTCACCATTCATAGCGTGTGCCCTCCTTCTAGCGCCAGAAATGTTGAGGCCTCGGAAATCGTTGCCACAACATCTGGGATAACCACCCGGTTCGGACCTTGGTACAGCTCCTTTTCCATTTGGAATGGTGGCTCCGATTGGAGATAACGGGACCAGTTTCCCGATAATGAAATAAAAGGGATGGATGGGTGATGAATAAATTGCTTAAATGATAGGTGAATAACTTATTCTATTGACAAAAATAGGGAAACTAATACTAATCCCGGGAACAACTTATTCATTCATAATGTAGCGTTAAATAATTATTATCTATTTTATCAGGCATATAGATGATTCTGTAAAATAAATAAAAATGTTCAATCATTCAAAGATTGCTTCACATGAATAGTCAGAATGAAGCGATAAATACAAATTACTACATTCACTGTTCATATCATTGATACATATATACGTCTGAAAGGAGAGCATGCGATAAACAACCAATAGTGGAATGCATAAAGAAAGCTGTGAAAAACACACACACACACATATATATATAAGCGATAATAGCAAGAGTGATTTCAATAACAATTCATATAACGAAAAAGAATAAAGACGCAGATAATAGTACCATGTGAGCTATAGATTGATCCGAAATATCAATCGCTATTCGAAATTCCTTCTTCAACATAGAAACGCTTTCAAACAATGACAATAGTGCACATTTGCATAAAAGCCTCCCTCAACAAATTCAGAATAATTGGTCATGTTTCATAAAAGAATATCCCTGAAGTACAGTAGTGCAGCTTCAGGGTTTAAGTCATATACAAAACTTTTACAACCCTTTCTAAATGCATGAAAGGGTCTTTAAATACTACTAAACTAAAAAAATATATGAAACAAAATCCTACTAAATTGGTATCAGTAAATCTGGTCTACTTCTCAGGGGCGATCTCACAGTCGGTGAAATGAGTCATGCCTCAGGTTGTTTTCCCTTAAACCTTAGCTGGCTTATCGCGAGCATTGGTTCTACCTCTGGCGGTTTGTTGAGGCGTAAACTGAATTGGGCAGCGAAGGTGGCATCCTGGATGTCAGGTATAATATAACCGACAACATCGGTTAGGCACTTCAAGACGGCTCTTTGGCTGTATGGTTTGATTAAGAAGAACCAATACGCATCCCATGTCAGACTGTTGACTCCAGCGATCAGTCTTGCGCTTTTCTCCAGGTCCGGATAGCATGAGTGCTCCAATATATTTGCTGTTGTTAATTGACCTGGAGTGCATTGGGAAATTATGTTAGATAAATACAATGTATTATTTACTAATTCAACCAAATTTCCACTGGTTGTCCTGCATCTGGAAATCGCTCTTTCTGCTTTCATCAGTTGTGATTGCCATTCTGTGAATAATATCTCTTTGTGCGATTCTAGAATTCTTGGTAGATTCGCTGCCCGGCCTACATCTGAATCCTGCCATTCTATAAAGTTTGTCAGTGTTTCTTCTGCGTGATCCAAGTCAGCCCTTGCTTTTTCTACCTTTTCGCTTATAGATGCTGACAATTCGCACAATGGTTCTACTCGTATAAGATGTTGACATAATAACTTAACCTGATTAATCAATCCCTTATTTAGCTGGAGTGCTTCTGCTTTAAACTCATCTATCTTAGGGAGATTTTTCGTTTGCTCAATTTGAGTGCTCAATTGGGTGATTTGTTCATCTTTTGCTTTCATTGTTCCCTCAGTCGATATTCTTAACAGCTCCAGTGCCGCTGATAGCTCCTTTTGCCTTTGTATTGCGCCTTCATCTATCCTCTGTTTTTGCTCTTGTAATTGCTTGATTAGCTGGTTATTGTTCTGCTGCTGTACTAGAAATTCTTTCTTCGCCTGCTCTGCCCTCTGCTGAACTTCTGATAGTCTCGCCTGTAGTGAAGAGATATCCTGATCCTTGGCTTTTAACAAATTTCTCACCTCCGTTGCTTTATCAATAGTTGCCGCCGAATATGCTCCAGCGAACTGTGATAGCTTGGTTAAGTCATCGAAGGGGTTGAATTCCTCTTTCCATACAACATTGCCCGTTACTGTTAATTCAGGGAATGGGGAAGGTTGATCAGTTCTTCTCCTTTTCCTCTGTCGCTTAACGACAACTTTATGCTTGGGGCTGTAAAAGATATCTAAAGGGGGGATCTCTTCAATTTGGAAAACGATCTCTCCCGTTGGATCTTTAGGAATTATTTCTAGTTCTTTTGTTTTGGGTAGGCCGCTGGTTTCACCTGAAACCGGTTTCGATGTCGCTTCCTGTGTATCACCTTCCTTCGAAACCTCATCATATTTCGAGCACTCTAAGTTATTGATGATAGTACTGAATTGATTCCATTGCTGGAGAAAATTCGGATCAACTAATGGATCATGATTATCTTTAGAGCTGCTCTCCTCTTGGGTCTTTGCTTGGGTTTCTTCTTGTTGTTGTGCATTTTCCTGAGTTACCTCCTACCTTTGGCTATGCGTTTCCTCCTGCTGTTTTGATGTGGTAGGAGGTGGTGTATTATGTAGCTGTTCAGACTCGCTTGACCTGGTTGCTGTCGGTACAGTTGCTAACAAGTCTAGAGGCAGAGTTTGCAACCTCTGTTCTCTGATTCTGTTAAACTCAACTAGCCCTTCATCATTATAAACATTTCGGGAAAGCGACTTGACTTGATACAGTGATTCGGCTGATGCGAACAATTCTTCGAATTTGTCTTCTTTGTGCTCGACCTTGGCCAATTTGGCCTGGTTGAGCACATTGTAAGCGATTTTCCTTGGATCATACTGCCTCCTTGGCAGAGTAGCCAGGGTGAGAAAATTCATTTTCCCGGCTTCCTTCTCTGCATGCTTGATATCATGCAGGGTATACACTCCAATTCGCAATGGAAAAGAAGGCCAAACATGTTTTTTAGCTCTTTTCAGGGTTTGGGTAACCCCTTCAGTGCTGATTTGATAAGCTACCTCCCTGGCAAGTAGTTTATCGGGGATGTAAATTGGTAGCACATGTGGCTTAGCCTGATTGCCAAAAACTCTGATATAGGTGAATTTCTCCTCCCCAAACCAACTCGCTACTGCAGTCAAATCTCTCGCTGCTTGCTCGGATATCTTAGGGGCAGGCTTATTAAAAATTGAATAATGAATTGGTAACATAAAACCGTTGCAGATTTGGTACAGGTGGTGTTTATAACTAGTCTTCCAAAGTTTTCGATGATATATGTGAATGGGTGTGGGGTCTTGCGACGTCCACCTCCATCCCAGCACAGGAAATTCAGAATTAAAACACAACACGTCCATAATATATGCACTATAGTAAAATGGCGGAATAACCGTCTCTTTGACACGATAGTCAGACCTAAAGTCAAGAATGGCTTTGGCTAACTTGTTGGATAATATGACCGCCCAGTCCATGATTTCTTTACTGCATGCTGCCTCAATTAGGGGGACCATTTCTATGGTGATATTGGCAGAGTCATGCAATCCCCATAGCCTACACATTATAATTCCAGCATAACAGTAAGGTGAACACAAGGAGTCAACTGAGTACTTACTCGAGGTTTCATGCTTGTGTTTTGCTGGATTCTGTCTCCAGCCTCGAATTGGTTCAGATTCGGTCTCGTTCTCTGCTCGAAACTTCTCCAAAAATGCAGCATTATTCTTCTTCTCTTCTCGTGGCAGGTGATACATTAGCCTTAGGTCTTCGGCTTGAAATGAACCGAAAACCCTCCCATCCGTAGTTTCAAACAGTTTATTGATAATTGGGAGCTCTTGGAGTGCCCACCTTACCACATCTGTGTAAGGAAGAACCTGCTCCCGAGCCGCTATTCTGTGTAGGAAGGAGTCAACCAAGTCTTTTAGATTGGCATCAGATTTGCTGGTATTGTCGCATAAAATCTCCACTTCGGTCACCATTGGCCCTTTCGCCTCAATCAAATTATAAGTCCCTTGCCAAGTGGTCTTGGGGAGTCCTAAGCATGTTGTATCTGATATTAGTCCTTTGTTCTTCCCAGTTAGATCAGCGACAGTTAGCCCTGCAACTGGCGGAGCAGTAGGCATTGTAGTCTTCTTGGATTTCTTTCCCATTCCACTTTCTTCTGTTTCTATGAAAGAATTCTGCGCAGAGTGAAAGATAAGCGCAACACATGCAACAATATCATGAATCGAATAGAATGAAATATATATATATCTTGGCACATTCATAGTAATTAATTGACTTAAGGTGGCCTTAGGATCAAATACGTGGATAGGCTTCAAGCCTGCTTTTCTTATTAAATGGTTGTTACGGCCTGTCAGTCTCATTAATTACAATTGCTTCGATTAATGGATAAATGATTTATTTGAAGCATGCTTAGGGCAATTTGGAGGTTTGAACACGGATGAGCGGCTTTTCCAAAGGATATGGCCTTAATTACGAATAAATCAAATCAAAATGCCTTTATGACTGTTACTTTGAGAACTGTGCCATTTACCTTTTGCGAAATCGGGCATCGGGGAAATGCTAAGTTATTGCATTGGTCTTGCTTGGAATCCCCGATCGCCGATATCCGATATCGCATCGCGTCGGGCATCGCTGGTAGTACCGCTTAGGATGAGGGCATGGTGAATCACCGATTGCCGATAGTGATATCACATCGCATCGGGTGAGGAGAAGCTTAGTTGTGTTTTAGATGTTATCGCCGATTGCCGATTGCTGATTTCGCATCGCATTGTAGCAAGGATCATTACTCGTTTTACCTTTATGCTTTGCCGATATCCGATAGCGATTTCGCATCGGCGAAAACCAATATGTCCCTTACATTGTGTTTTCTTTGTCATTGCGATATGCGATCTTGCGATCGCTTTATCGCAATGATAAAGATAAATCGTTTTATATCGGGATTTTTTGATTGGTTTTATTAAAAAGCCTTTTTGTGAAATAGAACTTTAAATTGATACCAATTTGAAATAAAAATTAAAAAGGGACCCATTTCACATTATAGTTTTTTGGAATTTTAATAATATGAAATGGGGGGTTGTTGTAGGGCAAAACACCATGTTATCAAATGCCCAATCAAGTCCAAGGCAATGCATGATAGGGGTTACTGTCATCCACAATTTCTATTACTTCAAAGTCAGCCATAGTGCGAAATCCTTCGATGTCTACTGTTACACCTAATAGTCTTCCTAAGGGGAAGATCTTCTGCTGATTTTCCATCCTTAGCTGAATTGGTGACCACTGTAACCTCTTCTTACCCATTAACTCCCATTTCTACTTTGTAACAAAATTAGCTTCAGATCCCAGACCTAAAATAGATTGATCCATCTCATATTCTTCTATCTGCACACTAAGCCTCATTTCTATTCCTGTTCTCTTTTGTTGATGCAAATTGTTAATTGCGCACAACTCACTTTGCAGTATTTCTTTAGATGCACACGAATCTATCAATTCCTGAAGTCCTTCTCCAACCTTTTGATTTATTAATAATTTCATACAAGTTTGTAGAAAAGCCTTTAAGATACCTTCTTGGTTTGCTAACTCTTGATCTTGTGTCAAATCTTGTTTCTATGTCGAAGTTGATGCTATGTCACAATTAATTTTTTGTTTCAAATGTGCACTAGATGTCGAAGCTCTAACATCCATAAATCTTCGCTTAGCTTCCATAAAGTTGCACTTGGCTTCCATAAACACTTATTTTTCCTTCTAAATATCAAATATAGGAGATTTTTGAACAGCCTTTCTAACCCATGTAGTTTCGGGTTCCTTCTTTTCATTTACTTTATCATCACCAGTCACATCTCCACTTCTAGTAACAATATTGATTCGGGGATCATTATTTCTTCTTTTGGAAATCATTATTTGGATATTTTTTGTCGGTTGCTGGTTTCTATTTTCTTGCATTTTTTTCCATAATTACTACACATTCTTCAATTACATGGTCAAAGGCTTTACAATACTTACATGTCATTGTAGCCTTCTGAAAATATCTAGCAAATTTTCCTGGCTGGCTGTAGTTATAGCAAATAATATGTCCTCGTCCTCGACCAGCTCAACCACCCTGACCTCTTCCTTGATAAACACCTCGACCACTACGTTGTACATTGTCCTCTTGTCCATGTTCTTCTGCTTGCATTCTATAAGTGTCAACACCACGCTCCATCATTAGTTCATAAGATCGATAATGGTTCTCATCATGTCCTACCGATTTACAAAACTTGCAATACAAGTTCCTATGAGTCTACACATTTTTTTGTAACAAATAATAATCTGTTGATCTATGTTCACCTCTATTTTTTCATATCTCACACCATAGGCTGGATCCAACATTCAAAGGATTCGATGCTCCACTAGCCACGTAATTTTTGAAGAGAGGGCATTGTTCTTTAGAGTGGCCTTTTGATTTGCACATCGTACACCAAAATTCTTCTCCAAATTCTTTACTTTTCTTCATATCTTGTAACTGTAGAGTCAAATTTTCCATCTGACTCTAAATCTGTTTCATATCAGCATTGGTATCTCTTATAGGCAAAGCTTCTAATTTCATCGCCAACTCTAGAGCTTCGGCTTGAGATTTTATCTCTTGTTGTGTCAAAGACAACCTGATATGTGGAAGCATCAAAACTATGAACCATTCCTTATGTTGTTCCGGAGCTATGTCAAAGCTTACCTGATCCAATAATACATTGAGTCTTTGGTCAAATTCCCAAACAAACTCGGTAGGTCTTTATTTGATTTCTTTTAACTCTGTGGTACACTACGATTCAGACTTCAGTTTCTTAAATTATTTTACTAGCGTTGTTTTAATGTCTGCGAATAATTTGATCTAATTCCTTGAATACTTCATATACCATGTTAGTGCTCTATCTCAGAATGTCATGACAAGTTGCACTTCTTTATATTTTCATCATGGACCTGCTTTGCTGTCCATACTGCTTCAGATAAAAACCATAATTGTTTTGGATCTTCCGATCTAGTTCCTTTAAAAATAGGTATCTTAATATCATCGACCATATTTGTTCTCAGAGGGGGAGGGGGGTAGGGGGTAGGGGGTAGGGGCTAGGGGATGGGGAAAACCAAAAGCACCCTAATTATTACTTGATCCTAGCTTTCGCAAACTTTCAGGATGGAAGGGTGAATACTACAGAGTTACTTCGGGGTTTTCATGGAGGCTTTCTTCACTTTCATATTTACTCAAAAGAGGGCTATAGCTAGTTTCTATGAAAGTCTTCAGATCATAGCCACAATATTTCTTTCTAGTGTCTATTTTATATCTTTTTCCACTTCCATTGTTCTAGTCTCTTCTTCAGATCTTCTCACAAACATAAGTAAACTAATAATCTGAATGCACTCATAAAAATATCTTTTCACACAAAAGCATCTTAATCAAGAGTTTTAGAGATTTGAAGTACTTACCTCACAGTCCTTTGAAAAATTGTTGTTCTAATTCACTGTAGGACACAATCAAGTCTACTGTGAACTCAGTAATAAATCTTCCCAGGATTCTATCAATCCAAAAACCAACAACTCTTGAAATCCTATTGTCAGTGTTATTGAGTTGCTGTATCAATTCAGGAGTCCACTCCTTAGGCGAGTCTCCTTTAAACAATCCTTTTTTTCTGTTTACCTTGATATCCACTCATACAAATCAACGTGAAATGAACCAAATACAATTTCATATTGATATTCTAAAATATACTTCTACAACAACCTTTCAGATGACAGACGAGGGATTCTATTCTCTAGGTCTGTGAATTATCCTTCCTTCTATTCTACCAAATCTTGAATTTCCTTCTTCGACAGATGCCACATCCACATATCCCTAAAATAGATCCCAATCCCAGAAATGGAACCATTTGTTGGCTTAGGTTTGGATGAGCCAAGTTTGTTCTTTTACTGCACACCAACAAACCCTTCAATAACTGGCCCTTTCCGCAACAACCTACAAGTAGATTACAATCTCACTCGAAGTGACTATGGGAGAATGTAGAGCTAGGTTTCTGCAGTCTTGAGGGATGATGCGATGTGGTATTTTTGTGTTTTCTTATACTTAACATACATAGATTAATTCAAATTCATACAGTACTTCACCACATTACTTAAGACATATCTTATACATCCATAAAACTTCACTGTACTGAAACAATATGCAATTGTAATAAAATTCTATGCTAGAACAGATAATAAACACATGGAGACACATATTTTCCCATGGTTCATCCCAATGTGGGACTACGTCCACAAGAATTGTTGATTATAATAGAAAATTTGTACAACAGACAATTCTTGACTTGTGCACTCAGTTGCAGAAAGTCTACGCACTCAGCTGCGGACTTAGGCCTCTGCGCAATTAGTTGCAGAGCCTCACCTCCCTTCCAAAGTACAAATCAACAAGATACAACCATGACACATATCTAGATCATAATATGATGATTCTATTCTTTATTATTCATCCCTATATATACTATTACATCGAGGGATATATCATTGCAATACCATGGTCCATATACTATGGACTCCCCTAATACAAGCCACTGTGGTAAAAAACCATTTGTCATTTACAACATTACATTATTTTTAAAAAAAGGAGGGGATTCAAGCCCCTAAGACAATATATTGCGCATCCCACTTTGGCACTCCATCGCTCCACTACGCGGTCCACTTCGTGCTCCGCTGCATCCTTTACTTCATACTTCACTCCCCAAAATGTAGAGTCTTCACCACAATCTAGGCCAAGTTGGGCTGTGCCCAATAGTATGATGTTGCATATATATGCTACTTTGAGGCTACCTTTTGATTAAATATTGATATCATGATGCTGATAGCCATGATGGATATTATATGTTTATGATCTAACAGGTCTATTGTTTCTTGACTCTAGTAGAGACATATTGATGACATGAATGAAGATGAATGAAGTAGATCCCCAATCATAGGGAGAACATCTTCTCAATCCACTATTTGAATTATGTATTGTTGAAATATAATTTATGTGCATCTGACATTATTGATCTGTAGCAAAAACTCAGGTCTGGAGCATGTACATAAATTAGGGTTTCTGCTCCAGACGCAAGCACTGGACTAGGAGATATCGTCCCTGGATGCATGCATGCTAAGGCTTAGAGAGCATCCAAGAAGCTAAAGACACTCCCATGATAACATTAAGGGAGTGTCTAGGAGTTTGACTATAGTTTACCATCATATGAACTTTTCTGAAGTTGTTTGAACTCTAAATCAAGATGTTTCTGAATATCCTGCCGATGTCATATGATTTATGAAGTTGTTGTGTTAAATTTTTGATCACATAATAATGAAGTATCTTTCATAAAATCATATGTTCACTTGGAAGATGTTAGTACCACAGATGTGTTGTAGAAAACATCAGGACATGTAAGTAGGAAAAGTGTGTGTGTCTGCCATAACATGAACATGTAGACTGAACTTGTGTTTGCAGGTGACTAGGACATACATATATATATGTGTGTCACTATGTTTGTGCTACAAGAGCTTGGCATGATTTGGCTGATTGATATAGATGAGCTACAATGTTTGTCATGATGATTGAAAATAACTTTGAATTGATGATTGAGATATGATTTGATTATAGATCTCTCTATGATAGAAATTTTGGACTTGATCTTATGTCTAATGATATGATTTGACGATTGTTGATTTTCCCTGATATCAATGTTATGTGGGCATAATGAATTATGTGGGTATTCAGAAAACGTATTTTGTATTGGCCTCCTTGTTCTCAGCACAATGGTTAAGGTATTGATAGCTATGATTCATCTTGAACATGGAACGTGCATGACTCATCCTTGGTGTATGCATTTGCACGTAGTGACAGAAATGACTTATGTTATGATTTACATGATGAAGTTTTGGTTGATATTGCATGACTAATTACAACTTATTGGCATGATGAAGTCATGATTTGATATGAGCTCCACCTGTCTCCTAGTTGAAATAATTAATACTGTGATATTGATGACTTTGATAATGATTGTGATATGAATTCTAAAATTTGATAAGCTAACTTTGTTTTTGTGATGGTACAAAATTGATTTATGTAAGGCTGATTATGTTGGCTTAGCAAGGAATTATGCTTAGAGCATTTCATGAAGCAAGCTCCCCGATCTAGATATGTCTATATTTTACAGTTATATCATGAAGTGAGGATGATGAGTTCCAAGATATGACTTTGATTTTGATTACGGCTTTGGTTCTATATCCTGATGGTATAATCTTGACAAGTGATGAGCCTATGATGATCTAAATAAGAGGGAGATAGATTTTGAATCTTGAAATGATGTATCATGGCATGATGAATCGATTTATAGAATTTGGAAAGAAATTCTATATTGCAAAGCTATTGGAAAATGTTTTAAAAATGAAAATCCTTGGGTACTCTGATTTGAAGTTCAAATATGTTGATGAACTTGAGATGGCATTAAAATATTGATTGAAGCATTGATATTCTATTTTGAACATCCATCTGTATATGTATGATGTGCATAGAACTTAAATAAATTCATGATTGAGCTGTTTCACTCACATAGAGTTGCCACTGATCATCCTTTGAAATATCTGCATGAGATATTCTATTTTTAAGGATGAGATATTCCTTCTATGATATGTGTATGCATAGATGTATTTCTGATAAGCACATTTGGCTGTTGCTTTAGTTAACTTGTACCTTAAAGGGTGTGGCGTTTCTAGAGTAGATGCTGGAAGAGATGTGACACCCTTGGGTTTCCTCCGTTGCTTGAGGGCTTCTTCGAGCAAGATTTTGATAGGATCTTTTGCCCCCTTATCTTTATTTTCATCCACTATGGGAGGTCGTTGGGGTTTGTGAGGCTGATCTTGCAAAGTTTCAACCAGATTGAGCCCTAGGGTCGAGATTTGCTCCCCTATGTGCTTGGATATCCTATTTCTTGATATGGGGTTGTTGATGTATATCTCCCCCATGAGATTCCAGGTTGAGATGTGTTCCCTGATGTGATTCCAGGTTGAGATGTGCTCCTTGATGACATGCTCTTCGATGACGATTGATGATGATATTCTGGGTAGTAGCCCACTAGCAGAGATTACAGGTAGCATCCTGATGGATTGAGGGTGGTAGATTAAGCTCCCCTTTGATAAAAAATTCTTCTTCTTCAAGATTTGAGAATGTTCAACATACGATAAGGAACAATTAAGAGATAAGCAAGATAAGTATGGGCTAGATTGAGATGTACACTGATGATCTATGATGATGAGATAGTTGAGGTGGTCATGTCATGATGACTACATGATAGAGATGATCAGGGATGATACACGATGACACTTGAAGGCTCCGTAATGGCATATTGATCAATGACCATAAATTGACAAGTGGAATTCTCCCTAGTTGAGAGGGAGTGTTAATTTTTGCAACTGCGGTCAAATTCCACTTTGGATGGCTCATATGATGAATATACTTATTGAATATATTCCACTTTTTGAGAGGACCAAACAGACCTAAAGATCAACCAATTTTGTCAAGCAGAAGTTGAGTTTTGAATTATTTTATTCATACATGTATTGTGGAATGGGTCGGCCCTAACCACATGTGTAACTGCTTAGGTTGGCCTCAACCCCAAGTGGACCCTCATGAAAGCCTATAAATACAATATACATCAAGCTCATTTGGACACATTAATCAATCCATCTTCTCTTCTATTATTTTATTTGTTCACACAAGTCTGTCAAAGGAAAGTTCGTGCAAGAGTATGCAATATTAGGGCCCAAGCTTGCACTAATCTAGGGCTTTCTAGTTCCTGGATGCTGGCATAGAACTGGGCATTTTAGTCCCTAGATGATGGCACACAATGGTCAAGATAGCATCTAGAGACCCATAGATGTGTTGGCTTGGTTATGGCCGACCCAGGTTGAATCTATATTGCGCACCAATAAAACCCTCAATCACTGGCCCTGTTGGCAATGACCTGCAAGAAGATGGAAATCTCACTCAAAGTGACTACAGGAGGATGAAGAACTAGGTTTTTGCAGTCTTGAAGGATGTGGAGATGTGGTATTGTTATGTTTTATTATTCTTATCATTCATAAATCACTTCGCCACTTTACATCAACCATTTAAACATGCCATCCAAAACCATAAACCATCATTGTGCTGAAATTAAATGTAACTATAATAATTGTAACTCTAAAAAATATAATAAGAAAATATACATATGAAAACACCAAATTACCACGGTTCACCCCAATGTGGGGTTACATCCACAATAAATGTTTCTTAATATAATAAATCTTGTACAAAAAATAGTTCTTGGCCTGCGCACTAAGCTGCAAACTTAGGCCTTTGTGCACTCAGCTACAGAGCCTCGCCTTCTATACTAAAGTATAGATCACAATAGTACAACCATAACACTAATTTGGATCCAAAGATAGATAGAATGATTCTCTTATTATTTTACCCTCTATATACTATTACATCAAAGAGTTACATCTTTACAATACAATGGACTCCCCAAAACAAGAAACTATGGTACAAAACCATTGACCCTTTACAAAAATAGTGCGCTTTTAGGAAAAGGAGGGGATTTGACCCACCCCAAAGCCCTTACACTATGCTGTATATTTAATTCTTCTCCACTGCACGATCCACTTTGTGTTCCGCTGCTCTATTACGCACTTCGCTGCATGCTCCACTACGCGCTCTGCCCCACAAAATGCAGAGTCTTTTCCAAAATCTAGGCCAAGTTGGGTTGTGCCCAACAAGCCCCAACACTCAAATGTGACTCGTCCTGAGTCACTTAGTCAATTTTCCTATGATCTTCACTGCATTGTTGTTGTAGTCACTGTTGAACTACTGCAGAATGTTAGGTCAGTCTCCCTCTTCTCTAGCACTTCTTGTGGTGTGGTTGGCTTTAGCTTCATCTACACCTCACTGATATTTATTTATATTAAAATTGTACTTCAATAATTTTATTCATATATACTTTTACTGCAAGGCTAAGCTTCGTGACCTTTTCCTCTTCAGATACATCAAGGTATGAAACCTCTCGGCATGTTAATTCAACTAATTCCTTCAATTGTTGCTGGTGCTATATTTCCTGATCCCTCTCCTAGATCACTTGGTCGAGCTTCTACTGCAACGAAGCTCTCTCTCTTTCTACCTGAATGTTCAACTACGAGGTGTGTTGTTTGCGCAACCTCAACTCATCTATTATTTCCAGATGCAACTTGTGTAATCTCTATAATGGTACTGCTGCGATGTTCATGTTGACATACCTCCATTCTTTAACCTACTATTGGACCTCATCAGAGTCAAACTGTAAGGCTCCGATACGTATTGGAGGTATTCGTGCTACAAATTTAGGCTCTACTAGCCTTTCTTGTCCAATCTTCTCCACTACTTGTGATGTCTGTCTAATTGTTTATGCCAAAATCTAAGTTCTACGGTGTGCTCTGTACACTTATTAGAAGTGCGCCATAGTGATATTCTAACCTGTTCCATGATTCTAATGTTGCCTCCTAAAATCTGTCCCCAATATGATCCAAGTACCCATCAGTAAGGACCACTGGCTTTATATCCTTTGTCTTGTCTACCTTCTATTTCTTTTTGGTTCTTGTGGCAGCTTCGATGCCTGCCTTCCTCTTCTCTGTGACAGTTGGTTCTGTCTCTATCTTTTTAGATTCTTTGCTCTTCTCATCACCTTTAGGAGGATCTAGGTGACCCTCATCATGTTTCTCTTCTAACTCTGACTCATGCTCATTCTTATCTTTCCCACTAGCTTCCTCATGCGACATTGTGTCCTCCACTTTTGGACTATCCTCTTCCTATGTCTCTAGTGTAGTCGTCCACTCTGCGGGCTACTATTTTACCTGTGCTAGGATGTCATCTTCTATTACTAAACATGCGGGGGATTCCATTTTATCTTTTTCCACCTATGAGTCTGTATATAAATTTTGTGAAAATCAGCCTTAAACTTCATGACAGAGCTATACTGATTGTATAGGCTCAGCGAAAGGCAAGCGTGCTATTTCACCAACATGTGTAAGTCCATATGATATAACATAAAAAACATCATGTTCTCTTGTGCTCACAAAGGTTTAGTGGTATACAAAAGAAATGCATACTGTATGGCTTCAAAAACATATGAAGCTACCAGCGAGAACTGTAAATCCTCTGGCTCTCTCCATGACAGCATTGCAATTATCAAAATTAGCCATGTGTAATGAAATGTAGTAGCTTTCTCCTGGACCTCATGATAGTCGTCTAGAAACTCCTGGCATAGATATGTGACCCAGTTGTACGGATCCCCATTAGTGCACTGCACAACTAACTAAATGTTGGGTATGGAATCCCCCCACAGCGTGTTTTGGGGCTCAAAGCCCAAGTTTTGAGTGATATTATTGTAATGCTCCGTGAATTACAGGCATAAAATGTATGTTAGAGTCATAAGGTTGTCCGCCCTAAGTTTGAATGTAATGTCGGCCTACCCATGGTCCGTGGACCATGGGATTGTATAAATAGAGCAAAGCTCTAAGTGTAAAAGATAGTCAGGAGTAAGGAAGCAAGAGCGAAGTATGCTATAGAAGTATAGAGTAGGTGTCTAAGTGTATCTTGGGTCATAGTAGTAGGAAGAGGCTCTGCAGCTGAGTACTCAGAGGCTTAGTAGAGTCTGCAGTTGAGTGCACGGACCCTTGCAGCAGAGTGCGCAGGGTAGAGTTGGGTCTGTAACTAGAGAAGAGATTAATAAAGAATGGTTTTGTTACCAATTTTGTGCATCTGTTATGAGTTATTACATGTTTGATGTCATTTTCAATTACACTGTTTATTTACTACGCGCACTTATATGAATTGTGAATGTTGTAAAGTATAACTGAAAGCATACAAATAAGCTAAGGTAATCAAGTAATATCGAGTTACTAGTAAGGACTTGGGTAATAACACTGTTCGGCCCCTGAGTAGGGTTGTGCAAAGGTAGCATCTCAGGATGCGAGGTACGGGTAAGTGTGCATAGCGACGTGCATGCAAGGGCGAACCTCAAACCACTTGAAAACCATCAGACATCCCTAAGGTGCGGAAACCTAGTTCTAGCACCCTCCCATACTACTTTGGGTGAGACCTCAGTCTGCGCTACGTGAACTGTTGCCGAAAGGGCCAGTAGTACTGGGATTTTTTTGGCTAAATCATCTTTGAACCTGGGTTAGGCCCCAACAAGCTAACAAATGCTTCCGTTGTTGGGATCGGGATCTGCATAAGGGATGTCTGATGTCGTGTCAATGGAATTTGATGAAGAAAGAAATTGAAGGGTGGTTGGATAGAAAGATTCACGAGTTCGCGGCGCAGGAAAACAACAATCCACGAGTATCAAAGGAACAGTGGTTATAGTGCTACTTATATATGGAAATCCACAAAATTTTCTTTGCATCCTTCCCCTCTAAGTTGTATGAGTGGATCACAAAGCTAGCAGACAGTCAAGGAAGGTGTAGGCTCGACAAATCGATTATGTGGACTCCGAAATTAGTGTGCAAACTAGAAGCGTTAGAAGATAATATCTCGCACGCTGTGGACCATTGGCTCAATTGAATTATAGGAGGATTTATCACTGAGTTCATGGTAGACATGACAGTTAGCTACAACGAGGTAGAATGCTGCTTCCTCAAAGCACCACGAGGTAAGTACAGTAAATCTTTGAACACTTGGATTAAAATGATATTGTGCGAAAAGTGGGTTATGCAAATAAATTGATGTTTGGGGCTACGCGAAGTGGGAGGAAATATAGAAATGAAGGTAGCGTAGAGATAGAAAGTAGCCCCTTGATTTTGCCTTGGCGGGAAAGCAAGGAAGAGCTTGTGAAAGTTTCTCTGAGAAGTGCGGTCAGTCTGATAAGGCAGCGAATTCCATGCCTACCACCTCCACCTACACCACCATTAGTCTCACCATCTTCAACTCCATCTCCACCCACACCACCTCCGCCACCACCATAGTTTAATATGGTGAGCGCAATAAAGTTACCGATATTCAGAGGAGTAGGGAACAAAGATCTAGACCAATTTTGGTTTGTGGTAAAGGCCATATGGGAAGCACAAGGAATTGTGCATAATAATATAAAGAAGGAAACACTGGTAAGCACATTGCAGGATCACACACTAACATGGTATATTAAGCATTCTAATGACCATCCAAACGCAGGGATCACATATATCCAGGCTGCGATGAACAGGGAATTTAGTAGGCCAAAGTCAGAGACATAATCGATTATTGGGTTTAAGGAAACCATAATGCTTCCAGGCGAAACCTCATGGGATCTAGATCAGAGAATGAAAAGTATGATTTGCGAAGCCAACATGATATTGACGGATCGAAAACACTGCACATGGTTTGTAGCATCTCTAACACCGCATTTAAGGATGGCGTTGTCGCAACATAAGTTATCCACCCAGGTTGAAGCTTTGGAGATTGCAATGAGACTGCACGAGACCCCAATACAAGATCCTGGGTTGGGAGTCCAACAAATCCATGCACAACCGTAAAATTTGTGTTTGGAAATGCAGAGTTTGAAACACGACAGGACAACTTGCCCAGAAGCACGTGAGGAGGTATGGTGCATAAAATGTAAAGGCCAGGGGCATGACAAGGACCATTGTCCAGTCTTCACGAACTACTTGGTAGGAGGAGGTCCGATGCCATTAAGACTAGAAGCACAAGTAGGACCGAGCGCGGTGCTTGCATTATGGTGTGCGATTTGTTAGATAGGAGGAAAACATGCTACAAATAATTGTCATTTATTACAGAAGCATACGCAGATGTCCCAACAATTGTTTTGTAATTTCTGTAGGTCGGTAGGCCATGATGAGCGACCTACAGGAGCTATGAATTAATGATGGATTGAACCCCTGCCTACAGAGTTCAGACCGAAACAGTAGCCCTCGATCCAAATGCAGGGATGGTGTACATTGGATTTCACGGGGGCGGACGAGGTCGAGGTTGAATGGGACTAGGAAGGGGTCGCAGACAGCTGATTTATTACAATTGTGGAGGGCCAGGGAATTATGCCCATGATTGTACAAATCCGACGAGAGAATCATGTTTATATTGTACTCAGTTTGATCATCAGATGGAGGACTGCCCTACACTGATAGCGAGGCTGTGCGATAAAGGGATACTTCAGCCTCCCTCGACTCATAATTTGCAAATGATGAGGTCTGAGCTGCGTGAAGAGGACCCAAATGTAAACATAGTGCTCTGAAGTGGTATCACGATAGGAGATGACAAAGGTAAGCAACCTGAAGAAAGTGCGTGGGTTCGCAAGGCTCCGACAAAGGAACTTGAATTTGATTTGGAGCGCGTGAAGGAGATATTCATGGAAGCTAAGAAGAGCTTCACGGAGGCCTCCACTTCAGGTAGTAAGGATCAACTAGAGCTAGAGATGGATCCTTCAATGATCACTACCTTTTTGGAGACATGTATGAAGCTGCTGCGCGACAACAAGGCTGTGAAAGGACTACAAGAACTTATCACTAGGTGCACTGGGTTGGGAGAACCACACGTAGTCTGGAAGCTCGGGAAACATACATCGCAAAAAAGAAGGGAAATGCGATTGACTGCACAAATCAGGAGTATGAATTGGATCAAGTAATTCTGGATCTAGGATTAGACACGAATGTGCTGCCAAAGCAGACATGGGAGTGCATGGGTAGGCCCACGTTGCAATGGTCCCCTATTAAATTATGAATGGCAAACCAGCGGAAGATCCTACCGATGGGAAGATTGTAGGGAATAACAGTAGACATTGAAGGTGCGAGCACGCTTGAAGATTTCAAAGTGATAGAGATTGTCGATGACAACAATCCCTATCCCATGCTACTAGGAATAGATTGGGCCACTGATATGAATGGAGTGATAAATCTAAAGAAGCACAAAATGATTTTTGAAAAAAAGTCACTGCGTGTAGTGGTACCTTTAGACCCTACGGAAGGATCGCACTACACAGATCCAGTGTGCGATGACGAGAGAAACTGTATCTACAAGATAATTGCTTAGGAACAAGATTGGGTTAATCCTATAGAGGATGGCATGATTTCGTGGGAGCATAAAAGCTCCTGCACCTCAAATTCAGATGAGGAAATAGAATGATGGTAGAACCGATTACACGAGGTAACCATGCTCAATAGCAACATGATGGTAATATCACTGCATTGCATGACAACAGAGGTAAGGGATATACCAATGTATGACGGGTTGGCAACGGTAGATAAATTCTTGAATGAATTTGAAAGCAAAGTGCCAGAACAATAGCGGTTCGATGCTCTAAAATGGGCATTGTGCACTACGCCCGCAAGGTGGTGGGGTACGCATAGGAGAAGCTATAAAATTATAAAAAGGTTACCCAAAATAGGCTTGTTCTTACTGCATTTTGTATAATTTTATGCTGAGACACTTTTGAGTATTGAAGATTAAATAGAAGAACTTGTTCTACTTTCATTTTGTTTTTCATTAGTGTGGATGAGTCATGAAGTTTCAACATTTGATAGAATCCTCAAGTGTGCAAGGAAAAGGTGGAGGGCCCCCACTCCAAGCTAAGTACACTTCATTGTTAAACTAGCTTAATTTTCATGAATTAGTTGCTTTAGATTTGTTTACTTATTTTGTTTCAGATTTGCTTATTTGAATTATTATGTGATGATTGTTGAATGGATATTGGTTTAATTCTAATCTACATATGAAGGGACACATAGGAATTTAAGTTAAATTCCCCTTCTATTTGATCTTGAACTAAAACTGAATTTCATTCTCCTTTTCTTATTTGAAGTTATTTATGCATTTCTGGTTTGAAGCAATGGTGATTATGATAGAGTAGAATTGTGAAGAAGGACAATCTGGACCTCCTTAGTTAGGAGACTCTTCTTTTACATCCTCTGCATCATAAACCATTGTTAATTAGTGATTTGGATTTATTTTCATGAAAGTAGTATTGTAGGGAAGGACAACCTGGTTCTTCTAAGTTCGGAGCCTCATCCCTCACATATTACATAAGTGAATTAGAAATTGTTAAAATAGGTTTATATTTGTAATATGTACTTCCTTAATTCTACAAATTTCATCTTCTAATATTGGCTACATCTGACACCATATACTGTGGACTTGCCTCCAAGTTTCACAAACCCAGATTGATAATTAAATACTTGTGTTAATTTAGTCAATAAATTAGCCCAATAGAAGCTTTGAGGACTGGCGCGAATGTAGAAAGATGATGTGCTTACGATTTGGGAAGCCTCCGTTGTGGATGGAAGCTGGGCATGATGGACGAAACATCATGTGCACCCATCTTTACAGATGGGTACAAGTGTATGGAATGCAGCCCACATGAACGCACACCGCTATCACGATAGGAAACACGAACAATAAGCAGAAGTAGGCAGGGAAAGTGCACAAATGACAAAGTAAGATAAGACCTAGCACACTAAAAATCATACACGGAGTGTTGCACAAAAATTGTCACCTTGACATTCTGTAATTTGTGTGAGTCTATCACCACTCATACTTTCCTCCTTTGCAAGTCTTAAACCTCATTTCTTCATATCAAGCCTTGAAAATAAGAGAAAGTCCTTAAAAATATCTAAAACTCTAGTTCCACACTTTCTCTTAGCATTACTTGCGGTCCCACACCTAATGGTCATGTCCCCTGTGTACATGACCGCTCTGTCTCTGTGTTATGGGTGCGGACCCTTGTAAAAGTTAAAAAGGCGCAAGTACATTCTTAAAAACTCACTTTGAGTCATTTCTGGAAGCTTCTAGAGGGAACCTTGAGGTGGCAAGTTCGCCCCTTAAAGGTTCATGCATCCCATACCTTAAGGAGCTAACCCCTTGATGTGAGGAGCTTATCCCTTTGAAGGAGGACTCTATCCCTTCATAGGTGGACCTGTAACCTCCTTCCTTTGCACTATAAAATGAAGCATTGGGCTGGTTACTGAGGGGGTTGAAAGCTGAATATTTTTGAGGTGAAATGCTGCTGGAATTTAGTCTTCCTAATTGAGCTTTTGAGAGGAGAGATTACATACCTTTTTTGATTTCATTTGGGAAGAGAGTGAGGCTTGTCAAAGTAGAGGAGATTCATGTTTGGACCCTGGGAAGAGCTTGTACAACATCAAGGCACCAAAGGTTGTAAAGTTCTTCTATTTTCAAAGTTAATACAATCAAGTTTATTTTTCTCAATAAGCTGTGTTTTATGGTTTATTTCATGGATTCCTTGATCACCATGATGAACATGATCTATTATATTAGCTATGCAGGTGTTATTTGATATGTGCTTGTTTGTGATTGCAAGTTCTTAAAAGGAAACTCTTTCAGACGGTTGAAGCATGGCTACCACAAACTAGCGTTGGACTTAAGGTAGGGTCTAAACACCTCTTTAGTTTTTATTAATGAATCACAATATGTTTAGAGAAAGGTAGATTTTCTTGTCCTGCTTGTTGCTAGATATCTGTTGATACTAGGGAGATTGGCCTTGTCCACAAGATCGATTTATTTGGCCAACAAATTGGCGACTCTGCTAGGTATTGGTCCTGTGGGGCTAGTATTGCTGCACTGGGTGTCTTCTCTCATAGGGCTGGAGAGCGGCTGGTCGCTGTGGACCCAAATCTGCATTTAAAAATTTTTACTGTCAGTTTTGGACGATTAAAAAAAAAAAAATTAGTTTAAAATTTAGGAAGTGTTGAAAATGATTTTACCTAAATCATCCCATTGATCTCCTGGTGGAAGAGCTATGTCTGGGTCACCACAATAATCCATCCCAGCATATGGAAAATCTTGAATCACAAAAAGTTGGTTCCTCAACCAACGAAAATACTCAAGTGGAAATTGGACAACCTCTGAACCCTCCTCAGGATGATGGGCCATCACTGCAACCCAACGCATAATCTTAGGCTCTCGGGGAAGTCCAGCCTCAACGGTAAGCTGCTATGGGACCAACATAGAGATCTTATCTAGACCAAAGCTCACAACCAAGAAACCATATCCAAATTTTTTTAGTTGTCTGTTCTTTGCTCTAGTCATTTGGCTTTTTACATTCGCCAACACAGCCTCGCACCAGTTGAAGATGGTGCCTCGGTAACAATCTCCTGCCATTCGCATTTGGGATCTGGTAGCTACATGAAATGTTGTGATCCTACATAGTCTGGTGATAGTAAATGCAATCACTTTAAGTTTAGGACAGGAGATAGTTTTAACATCTATCCGTTTGTCCTCTGTTTGGTCATTGCAAAACTCTAATCGAAGACTAGCGACGACTGGCCACCTGGCCTAGTCTTGAATAGAGATAATCGTTCACCTCTTTTGGGCAAACTAGTCAAGAAATATATGTCCTCTAGCTCGATTTATAGCCGGTGGCCACCAATCATGAAACACTAGTCCTTTGTGCTCCACCTATCTACCAGCCATTACATGAAGCCTACCTGAGCCCTCATGTCGGGTATGGCCCAGAATTTAAATAGTCCACATGCTTTTAATGCCCGCATTGTAGGTGGATGAATTAATGTAGCAAGATCCACATCTTCGTGCTCGCGTTCCCGCCAAATGAGCATTTTGTATGTCCTACATTGCAAAAAAGGCAGATTAGAACAATTTAGTTCAAAATTTCTGGGTGGAAATGGAAAAAATTGAAATTTTAAAACTTATTTCGCGGGGTCCGCACTCACTAGTTAGGGATAGTGTGTAGGTCCGCACTCGTCCTTAGGAATAGGTGTGGGATCCCGACTTTTTCCTTTGTACAAAAAAGTCGAGGTTCGTAGGGGCCGCATGTTGCACCTGTGGATCCCCACGAGCGGTTTTTTAGACAAAATTTTCCTTTAAAAATCAATTTTTAAAGCCCTAAAATGAAAATTAAACTGTTGAAATGAAAGATAGGGATGATGTGGATTACTTGGAGCTGACGGTTTTTGATTCCAACAGTTGGATTTTCTGCAATCTTCACAGAAAGTTTCTTACCCAAAAACTCTTACTTCTCACTCTGAAGTCAAATGGTAAATATGAATTTACAAAAGCCCTTTTTATAAGCTTTTTTGAATAAATGAATTTTTAATTTGTTTATTTTTCACTTTAAAAAGGTAACTTTTTGATGCATTTTTATTTATTTTAAATAGGTATGAGTAATGTTTTGAGTTTTTGTGCAGAATATTGGATTTTTAGGGAGAATTGATCATTTTCAATAGAGAGCATACTTTTTCAATTTTTCGGACTCTTCCAAAATTTACGAAAAAGTGAAACATTGTAGTCTTCTTTAAGCTCTTTTCTGACTCTTAAAATATGAAAATATTGCCAAGTTTTTTCTTTTTAAACTCGTTAAAACGGAATTAAAAGGACGGTCCACTTACAACTCTTTTCTGACCATATAAACATGAAAAGCACGCCGGACTTTTGTCGTTTCAAATTCAATATTGGTTATAAAATGACGTGTTTTCGATCGCTTTTTTACTTTTTCAGATTGGAGTCACTAAATATGAAAAGTACTCCTTGATCGTAATGGTCAAGCGGTTCTCTCAAGTATTATTTTATACTTTTTCAAGCTTGGGGGACACAAATTTACGAAAAAGGACAACCAAGGAGTTTTCTTAAGTTTTTCTTCTGACTCCCTAAAATTGAAAAACACCGAGTTTCTCCTATAATGGACTCATTAAAATTCAACAGTAAAGGACCTATTCAATTTTAAAAAGGAACAAACCACTCCTTCTTAGGGTTTGAATTTTAAACTAAGTTGGACTCATCCGAAGGATGAGCTTATAATCAAGAAAATGTTATCCTCCTCAAGCTTGTCAAAAATAAAGAGGTACTTGCCAAAAATGGTGGGGGACAAGAGAAAAAAATGAATCTGTTTGTTATACTTTGTGTTTTAGAAAAGCAGTTAACCACTCTTGAACACGACACTTTTGTTCACCTGGGTTGGGAAATCCTTTGCCTAACAGCTAATCAAACCATATTGAAAGTCTTCAGCTGGTTTTTGGGTATTAGCTTTGGGTCAATTGTCACCAAACCATCTACAGTGTCGTTATGTGTTCAAGAGGTCAGTTCAAATAAACCATTCATTTGCAAAATATCTGTCATCCATCTTGACCATCCCTGAGTTAGTCCTTGCCAAACATATTTCTTCAAAACTTGATCTATGATTTCGTGTTGTGGGCTTGCCTACGACGGATCACTTTCTATCGACTCCAACTCATTATATATAAATATGATCTAGAAATTCGTCAATACGTTGGAATCTGCATGCCTTAATGGCAGGTTTCTTGCCTTCGATGACATGTTGGATCATTGACCTTCGATCAAAGGATTCTATGACGTGTTTGACGTCAACTCATTTATTCACATTTCATGGATTGTACTGAGTACTTTGAGATCCATTGACATTACTGGTGGTTTCTCTCACACTTGTTATCAGTTCACATCCTTGACTGGTAATCAAGTGGTTTCTACCATGTTTGACTTCGACACATTCATTCACATGGATAGAATCATACTATTTCGGGAAGCAGAAATCAAGACCATGGATCTAGTTTCTACCATCCAGGATGCAAGGAATTTTGTTATTCATTATACAATGGACTATTCATAAACAGATGATTGCGTCCATACTGTGTCTACATATGTCTATACTCATGATGTATTACAAAATCATTCCTGTATCAGAGCAGTTTAGTTAGTTTTCTAGTCAGTTTTGATCTCAGTATGGGAATTCCTACCTCAGCAATGATATGTTCACATATATATATTTTTCATTGAATGTTTTTACAGGTTTCGACCAGGGTTTCCATAGGATGATCCTTGAAATGATAAGAGTACTTCACTCTTCTTACATGACAAATGCTATCCTCATCTATTACATGCTTCACACTTTAGGGGGTAATCTGTTGCACAAAAATTGTCACCTTGACATTCTGCAATTTGTGTGAGTCTATCACCACTCATACTTTCCTCCTTTGCAATTCTTAAACCTCAATTCTTCATATCAAGCCTTGAATATAAGAGAAATTCCTTAAAAATATCTAAAACTCTGGTTCCGCACTTTCTCTTAGCATTACTTGTGGTCCTGCACCTAATGGTCATGTCCCCTGTGCACCTGACTGCTCTGTCTCTGTGTTATGGGTGTGGACCCCTGTAAAAGTTAAAAAGGTGCAAGTACATTCTTAAAAACTCACTTTGAGTCATTTCTGGAAGCTTCTAGAGGGAATCTTGAGGTGGCAAGTTTGCTCCTTAAAGGTTCATGCATCCCATACCTTAAGGAGCTAACCCCTTGATGTGAGGAGCTTATCCCTTTGAAGGAGGACTCTATCCCTTCATAGGTGGACCTGTAACCTCCTTCCTTTACACTATAAAATGAAGCATTGGGCTGGTTATTGAGGGGGTTGAAAGCTGAATATTTTTGAGGTGAAATGCTGCTGGAACTTAGTCTTCCCAATTGAGCTTTTGAGAGGAGAGATTACATACCTTTTTGATCTCATTTGGAAGAGAGTGAGGCTTGTCAAAGTAGAGGA